>JANVCC010000067.1:6341260-6483006 GCA_025345505.1 Todiramphus chloris collaris
GAAGAGAAGAGAAGAGAAGAGAAGAGAAGAGAAGAGAAGAGAAGAGAGAAGAGGAGAAGAAAAGAAGAAGAAAAAAAAAAAAAGAAGAGGAGAACAGAAGAAGAGAAGAGGAGAAGAAGAGAAGAATAGACTATTTCAGTTGTAAGGGACATACAGCATTCATCTAGTCTAACTGCCTGACCAGTTTAGGGATGACCAGAAGTTAAAACATGCTATCAAGAGCATTGTCCAAATGCCTCTCAAACGCTAACAAGCTTGGGGCATTGACCACCTCTCTAGGAAGCCTGTTCCAGTGTTTGACCAGCCTCTCAGTAAAGAAATGTTTCCTAACATCCAATCTGAACTCCCCAGCACAGCTTTGAACCATTCCCATGTGTCCCATCACTGGATCCTGGGGATAAGAGCTCAGCACCTCTCTCTCCGCTTTCCCTCTTCAGGAAGCTGTAGAGAACAGTGAGGTCACCTCTCAGCCTCCTTCTCTCCAAATAAGACAAGTCCAGAGTCCTTAGCTGATCCTCATAGGATATTCCTTTCAGCCCTTTCACCAGCTTTGTTGCCCTGCTCTGGACATATTTGGGTGCCTTCACATCCTTCTTAAATGGTGGGGCCCGGAACTGTACACAGCACTCCAGCTGAGGCTGCATCAATGCTGAATACAGAGGGATAATCGCTTCTTTTGACTATCTGGTTATGCTGTGTTGGCTGCACCCCAGGATGCAGTTTGTGTTCTTGGCAATCAAGGATAGAATGACTGAATGACCCCAGAGATGTGACATCCCTTGTCCCAGATCAAAGGAAGAAGCAGAAACAGCCTCTAGGAGATGGTCACTTGCAGATTATTGCGACCAACAGAGATGTGGTTATTTGCTGCCTCTAATCAACTGACCTGCAGATCCCTGGTTCCTAGACTAGACTCCTGTTCACTGCATTCTTCTCAATACCAGGCAGCCGTTGACCTTCATGGTTTACTCATATAAGTATCTGGTTCAATGTCTTCTATAATCACAGCCCAAAAGGCAGACTCATAATCTGAAAATATAGGCATATACAAACATCAGCTATTTGATTTCAGATAATGACATAGAAATGCAAGTTTCAAAGCTCAGACTTTTACCTTCTGTTTATTAGCTGCACTGTGAAAAATGCCATAGTTTCTTCTTTGTATTTTTTTACCCTTTGTGATGTGTTTCTTGGAGATATCCCCTGTTCTACATCTGGATGAATCTCTGTTCACCGAGATTCACAATAAATCTTTGACAGTACTGAAAATCAAGGAACTGTGTTTATTATTATTACTGAAGGATATTAGATTTTATAGTATTGAGAGATGACAAAGGAGCAGGCTAATCTGTGCTGCTACGGAGTTATCTAGCTCACAAGCCATTAAACAGTATCACAACTGGAAGTGAAAACCATCAGGAGCAGAAAGTGCATGAGATGCAAGATAAAGGTTGCAACCTGGGCTTGTTACAGCCACGTACTCTCTTTGGAGAAAATGGAGAATACATTTCTTAATGAAAATTGTTCATAATGGACTTTTTGTAGAGTGTGATTTTGCAATACAAGTGGGGAGGTGTTTGCACAAATCTTGATCCCAGCAATTGGCTTTGTTAATCATAAAGACTGGGAGGCATTCTGGATAGTTTGGAGAGTATTGTTCCTTCTCCTTGACAACTGAACATAAACAATGTGATGCTACTTCATTATTATAAGAACACCAAATAGCCCAGGGTAATATAAACAAAAACTTTGGTACTTCCCACATTTTAGCTGTCATGCATTTTTAACTCTATCTGTGACTATTTATTCCCTAAAGAAAAAACAGGATTTGACACCAGCAATAAAAGTTGCATTTCTAATATTTTCTACTCAAAATATCTGATCTTAGACTTGTCAATTACTGGCCTTAGGTATAGTATCAAGATTAGTTAAATTTTCTATCCCAACTTTATTTTTTCCTAAGAAGCTTTTCTTTCCCTTATATGGTCATTTGTGGCTAACAGTAATCCTTGACATTGATTGTCAGGTTGATTTATATTAACAAGATCAGAGGGAGAGTTTTCCTAGGCAGTTCCCTGTGGGATATGTCACTGGCTTTTGTAACAACAACTGCTATCAATTTTCGGAGATACTTTTGCCAGGCCTACAGCAAAGATGGTAAATAACATTGACTGCACACTGTAGTGTCAGTGTTTCTTGACTGCAGGTCTTTGTCATCACAAAACTATGCCTGTGAAAAGCTTTAATGACTTCAGTGAAAACACCTTCAACTAACTTTGTCCAGTGTTGAGGAAAAAGAAAAGGAGACAGAGAGAGATATAAGAACAAACTTTGTGGAAGTCTGGGTTAATTAACTTGTCAATTACACAGTCATACATAATAACAAAGAACTTAAATTAATTTCATTACTAATATCAAATATTGGAAATTGCATACACCACTCATCACTGTGCATCTAAGTGCTAAGCATAATTAATTGTTTATATACTGATCTCTTTAAAAAAAATCCAGACAGTTGTTACATGAGCTTAATTTGAGAATTTTGAGAATCGGGAGACAAATGTCTCACCCTTTTTTTTTTTTTTTTAAACATATATTATAATAATGATGCTTTGGTTTGGTTGTGCTACACAGTGAATAGGAATAGAAATAGAAATGTGCAGGAAACAAGTTTGAAGTGCTGTTGTGTAATCGGTGGACAGAAGACAAAGCGCAGAGATGACAGGACAGCGTTGGAAGCAGTGCTGCTCTGGCTGGCCCCTGGCTGCCTGTCAACATTTTGAAGGCAGCACAAGAAAAGACTGTGGACCCACGCAAGTGTGACCATCCAAGGTGGCTGGGTCTCACCTCTACGAGTGGCAGAGCTATGCAGCATGGCAGAGCTGTGATCTCAGCAGCATTTGCTACTCATGGCTATAGTATCACCAGCCCAGGGACACCAATCTGTTGGTGAGAGTCCATTGCTTACATGGACATGGCTGGTGCTCTTGCAGATGAGCCAAAATATTCAGGATTTTGTGGCATGAAATGGGGAGACATTTCATAAGGCCTGTGGGACACCCGTGCCTTTATGGAGAAAGAGTTGGGGGCCAGACAGGGACCCCTCAAGGCCTGTGTTTAGACAACTAAATTGTACCTTATCAGGGTATAGATTTCAAGCACTACTAATCAGAGTAGTGGATTTGGACAAGTAGCTGAAGAAATACATGAGAAATTATGTCCTGTTACAGGCCAGTCCTGGGTCTCCATCTGCACATCATTTTGTGAGGAGGGAGGTAGAGAAATGGTCTTATAATAACACGAAGAAAACCCACAAAATAAGGGTTTTTAAGTCACAAAATAAGTCTTTTAAAACTGTAATAACATGCTCATGCTTGAGTAACAAGAGTTCCCTGTGGCAGACATCCATCGACAACCTATAATAACTAGGTATGAGAAGATACCATGGTGAGTAAGTGGAAACATTAGGACTGAGTCCCACTGCTCTTGTCTTGTAAGGCTTTGTTCATTTACAGGCTTCTGCCTCTCTAGTATTTCCTACATCAGAAGACGTCTGAATATCATTAGGCACTTCAGTGAGAGAGGAAGCAAAGACAGAGGAGCAACAAAAAAATTGTTATTAATCAACAGAAGATTTTCCATTAGTGGGAGCAGACTGAGATGTCCCCAGAGGGGTGAAGAGAGGCATACAGCAATGTTTTGGAGCTTGCAGGTTCAGCTGTGCATGTTGGTGTGCAATGACCTCCTCATTTTTCTCCCTCATTTTTCCCCTCTCAGATGTTTGGGAGAGCTGATGGGTTGATCTCACGTTTACTTGTCACATTACAGAGATGTATTGTTTCTTATTAGTTACTATCATCTTCAGCCATGCTATCATTAATATACATATGAATAAACCTCATTTGAAGGTTAGCTAAAGTAATATATCAGAGTGAAGGGTTCTGGGGACATACTTAAATATCCATGTCTTCACCTAAGTATCCATGTAACAGTAAGTCCAGAAAAGCTAGGTTGTGGGTAACGCCTGCTCATGCTCAGGAAATGTTCCCATTTATGAATGTGTCTCTATTAAAAAATGGTTAATAACTCCAGTCAGTTCTCCTGGTCATAGTACAGGTCATTACATTAGTTTATTCTCTTGAGAGAATTTTGTTGGACTGAGACCTCAATGATAATGTTATTTGTGGAGTTTTGAAGAATTTAATCTAAATAATTTCAAAACAATATTTGGCATCTGCATGGTGGGATTGGTGCATTAAAGTGGAAAGTGTCTAAACCAGACTGCAGACAGTTTGTGACTTGATGACTAAATGACAGTAGTTAGTATGGTAATAAGCTGCCTTCTGGTAATTCTTTACAATAAGTGGCAAAACATTGCAGATTTTTCCTCTGTAGTATAACAGTTGCATTAGTCACAATTAATTACACAGTTTCTCCCATGAGTGTCAGACTTACATTAATTGTATAATGATTTATTTGGCTTCCCACCAAGCAGTAGCTGAGGTGGTGTGCAACAGTTTAATACCACCAGCAGAAAAAGGCACTACAATTTGTCTGTAAAGTGTTTTTGTCTTAGGTAGCAGAGAGATGTTGGTGTGTGGGGGACATACAGCTTGCGCTTGTGCCTCCCAGTTTCCCCGAGGAAGGCACACGCTTCCTCAAACCGGGTACATGTGAACTGTGTGCATGTAGAGTTTATCACTGTAACAACAGCCATTATCTTTAACAGCAGCCCCACTGAAATGCACTAGCATGCAGAGTCCACTATGGAAATGACACACACCCTATACCACAGTGGAGGGAGGAGGATGTCTTGTCTTCCAAAGAGATTTCCTCTGACTCCTCATTTCACAAGCAATATTTTCTACCACTTTAGGATGTGCAGAAAAGCATACAGTTTTTGCTTCAAAGTTGTAAATTTCACAAGAAAAGAGAAAATGCAAAGCATCTTTAGGGAAAGAAGAGGTCTACCTGTAACTTTTCTGCATATGAACGGGAGTAAGAAGTGGTTATCTATCGTGCATTGCTAGTTTTCATTTGAAAGACAAAATACACAGAAGAGCAGTCCCTTTTGGTATGCTGACGTGCCATGCACTCCAGCCAGTGCCATCCATCTGGTCTCCAATCCACTGGGACTCCCTCTGGGCTTTTAAAAATTGTGTATCAGTCCAGAGTGAGAGTATTTAAGCAGACTTTTTCCTCAAATATTCTCCACATTAGCTCTGCAGCAGCCATTTGTCCCAAAAATTAGGTAAGAAAGCTGAAAATTAAAATCTTGTTTTATTAAACCATACAGTCTCTAGACCTGTTTCCTAGCTGTCATTAGGCCATGTGAACAATGATTCAAGTTCTTATTCACCTGGGAAACAAACACCTAGGCTATAAAATAGCAATAGCACAAACTCATCATAATTTCATTTACATCCTTAAACTGACTCCCCTTCAGCTGAAATTCAAAGAGCTTTCTTAAGCATTAACTAACAGGCTGCTTACAACAGGATTCCAAAATCTCTTTTCATCCTCTGCACTTACTAAATATTAATTAACTCATATACAGCTGTGATTGCAGCCATTTAACATTAGTTGGAGCAATACATCTGAGCAAGACGTGCAGCAAGGTTTATGTACCTTCTCTTTCAAAACTACTCTTCCCTTTCCACGGTAGGAGAAAGAATAATGTTTCCAAGATGCTATAACTGGCCTTGTTTGAGACATTGAACTATGGAGATGCTCACTGGCTTCACCTCACTTTTTTGGATATGAGCACAACACAGAACTGAGCTCAAACATGCAAGTGTCAATTAACCAATGATATCCAGAAGGTTTCTGCTTCTCCTCATCCTTCACTATTCTTCTCCCCATCCAGTCCTTCACTATATTAACTGGAGCTAATATGGGATGCTGGGGCTTCTGCACTGTATTTCACATTTGCAGCCATGTGGCTACCAAGTTGTTCCTCACAGGCTGAACTCTATGTCTGTCCAACATTCAGGTTTTTTTTATAGGAGAGAAAGAAAGCATTGTTCTAGGACAACTAGGAACTGAAAAATTATTGGAGCTTAAATAGGGGCCAGGACTTTTCCTGACTTCTAAGTTATAAGAAAGGTAGAAGGCTCTGAGGCTCTGAAGCTATGTTTTCTTTGTTTGATTGTTTGTGGGTTTTGTTTTTGTTTGTTTGATTGTTGTTTTGGTTGGTTGGTTTGGGTTGTGTTGGGTTTTTTTTTGGTAACAAATCTGGACATCTTGAACCCCTGTTCATCTATATTTAGAATTTGGCCACAATCTGTTTTTGACTGTCTATCCAACATTACCACAGATGGGACAGGAGGAAAAGGGGGAATAATGAGTATGTGTCAAAATTTATCTTTGATATGAGATCAAATTGCTGCCCACATGGGTCTATTGTATATGACAGATAGGTTTAGAGTTGGGCTTAGTATTGATAGTAGCAATATCATACAACTAACATGTTCAGCTATGGTTCCTGTAAAGCCAGAGTGAAATTTGGTGCCGGAAGGGAAGAATGGCTGATGGGTGACTCTGCAGCAAATGGGCATCTGTAGGGATCTTTTGAAATGAGTCATCTTTGGGATTCCAACTAAATTTAGGATAGTGAGGTATAAGAGCTATCCTGATATTTGGACTTTGCAGGAGGGGATGGAATGAGCTATGTAGGAAAGAGAAATCTGAAAATTAAATTCTATTGCTGTAACAGCCCAGTTTCACTGGACACTAGTTAGCATTAGAGTTAGTTTTAGAGCTTGTCCTTCAAGATCATCAGGGCAGTATGTGACCTGATGCCTTCTAGGTTTAGCAGCATATCTCAAAAGAAGTTCCAAATCAAAACTTAACTGCAAAACAACAGATTACAGTTAATGCCAAGTTACCAAAACATTATTTATCCTTTCCAATATTAATTTTTCATGTTAGCCTAGGGGAGGGGATAATGCCACAAAAAATGATGGATCCTGTTTAAACAAAAGAAAGTCTAAATATGAATCTGAAATCTGCCTTATCATAAAATAGTGCTTCTATTATGAGCCATAGGAAAATAGACCCCTAGCCTGCCCTAATGGGCTGAGTAACTTTGAACAATCAGAATTGCTTTTCTATATGTACTTTCTCAAAATATGCTCATAACCACAGCTTTCAGCTATAGACACTAATCTGATTAGGTATCATGGTATTTAACCCATTTTCTAATCTTGCAACATTACCGTTTGGTTTTACCTATCAAATTCAAGACCAACACTATTGCATTTGTTACACTGTCAAAATTAGAGGAGTCACCAAGGAAATTGTTCTTCAAGTCCTTTTATCCTGCATACTGACCTAAATCCCACAAAAATCAAGACATATTTCCCATGGCCGGTAACAGCAGTACTAGTTTCAAATGATCTCATAAAAAAAAGCTGTGCTATAATCTCCATGGACTGAGATGAGAAACATAGTCATAAATCATTGAAGGCTTCATGCCCAGTATCTTTGAAACACTATTAAAAAAAACCAATGTGCGATAATAGCTCAACCAGCCTTCCAGAATTCATCCAAAAGTAATAAAAAAAACCCTCACATACTTGTTGGTCTAAGATCTTTTCAAAATCCTCAACATTTTAAGGCTTACAATAAATATCTGAACACCCCAGGTAAAGATCTAATGAGTCTTTAGACTCCAGTCAGAGTTAAGATAAGGGGTGGGAGGAATTGTGTATGTTAGTTAGCAGAGTCCCACAGTTAGACTTAGGGGAGCTGCTATTTGGGATTATAGCTTTTGTGTAGTCTGACGGACTCAGCACACACTAAACCACCTTTTTTTTCAACCTCATTTGTTATGATTCTATTCCTAATTCCAATAAATGCCCTAGGGACAAATTTATTTTACAAATTTAAAGCCATAGTCTAGTGACTCCAACAGCTGAAGAAGTATTCCTACACCTGTTGATACTGCTGTAATTAGATCTTATTTTATCACAGAGGCCTTAATATCACAGTCCAGTGGCCTCTGCCACAGTCTGGATGTTTATTCACTCACTGTCAGCAATATTTGGCACCCAGCTTTGCCCCATGGTGTTTGCTTCATCGTAGATGGAAACCTAACTTTTTACCCCCTTTCTGTTAACTGTGAGTCTAACTGTACCTCTAATTATGTCCTAACTCTAAGCTTGTCTCTAATAGACAAAGACAATTAAAGAAGTCCCAGATAACCATCAGCCTTTTTGCCCCACCTAGCCTTGCAGGATCAGTCAATGAACCTGACTCTTCAAACAATTTGGTCCCAGAACTAAATCCTAGGCTAGTGTCATAAAAACATGTTTCCTAGTAACAAGAAAATTGTCCATAAACATTGATTTCTAAAAAACTTAGAACCATATAATCAGAGAATGTTTTGGGTTGGAAGGGAACTTTAAGGGTCATCTAGTCCAACCCCCCCCTGTAATAAGAAGGGACATCTTCAACTCTTTCAGGGTGCTCAGAGTCCCAGACCAACCTGACCTTGAATGTTTCCAAGGATGTGGCACCTACCACCTCTCTGGGCAACCCAGGCCAGTGTTTCACCTCCCTCATTGTAAAAAATGGCTTCCTTATGTCTATTCGAAATCTACCCTCTTTTAATTTAAAACCATTACACTTTTTCTTGACACAACAGGTCCTGCTAAATAGTTTGTCCCCATCTTTCTTATAGGTCCCCTTTATGTTCTGAAAGGTTGCAAATTCTGGTCTCATTGATTCCTGAATTTATAGCAGCAGCAGGTAGCAAAATACCTAGAATTCACAATGTAGCCTTATGTAGGTGATCCAGACATCTCCTTCATATCTATATGTAGGGTATATATGTATGCCCAGGTCACCATCTGTGAAAGCCAAGTCCTCATGGTCCAGAACAGGTGAACAGGGATTACCTGAGAGTAAATCTCTGTAGCAATGATCTCTTGCATAATACCCTAGTGACTGCAGGATCTGTCCAGGCAGGTGATACTATGACCAAGGTTATCCGTAACCAAAGCAGACTCAGATCCCACACCCAGAAGATCAGACTACAGGCTTTGGGCTGTTGGAACAGTGGATGCTGTTCATGCAAACTTGTGCCGTCGGGCACCCAAGGTTGCGAGACGTATAGACAGACAACTCCATGTGTGTGCTTGTGTGTGTGTGTACACCCATGATGGAAACACAGGAGTGCATTTTGAGTGGCTTGGAAAACTGCCTGGGGCCTAGATGCCTAAATTCTGCCTAAGCTTACAGCAGGGAGAAATTTTGTTAAGCAAAATCTTACCCACTGTGCCTAAAGACATGTCTCTGATCCATGCTAGAAAAACAGGCTTATTGACTTTTTGTTAGTGCTACAATATCCTTACCCGATAGTTTTGATTTACCTCCACCATAGCTGACATATGCATTTTCACCTTTCATTCTCTGGGACTTCAGAAGTTTGTTGCCATATGCCAGGTGTCAGTGTGCATCACCCCCATCCTAAGGAGGATACACATTTGAACTGGCAGTGTAGAGAATTGGCATCAGGCATAAGTCATCTATGTGTCACGGCTTTGGCCTGTGATGTTCCTGAATGAATCGGATTCATTCTTGCCAGATGGGCCACGGATGCAGACATCAGCCTCTTCTGCAGATGTAACTTGATGTTCAAGACCAGTGATCATCCGGGAGAAAGGGGATTTGTAATATCCGAGAGTGAAAAAACCAGCTAGGTCCAGTTCTCGCTGGTCTGTGCTGTCAGCAGTGACCCTGGAGTTCAGACTGAAGCCAGTGTTATTACCTTTAAAAACAAGCAAACAAACCAACCAACAAAACAAAACAAAAATGTGCCATTCCATCACTTTTAGAAAACTCTGAAACTCATTAAATCAAAACAGTACTGTGGAAATACTGGATTTTGGTCTTCATGACAGCAGGTAGCTTCTGTTGAATGATGGAGATATTTGCCAGGGTGAAGTGGGTTATTTTTATCATAACTCTCTTTCCATTAGTACATTCCCTGCTGGCTTGGAGGATTATATCTATTTTGGCTTGGAGGATTATACCAATTTGTTTTGCTACAAAATCAATAAAACTGAAAGCTAAAATGACAATTAAATCCAAGAAAGCCCAGCTGGAAAGCATGCAAAATTCCTCTTTTCTAATTAAAGTCTGTGCAAACCACAGCTTTACAGAGGCATTAGGGAGGGAGGGAATAAAAGGAGCATGTTCCCACTAACACATTTATTGTAGCTGCCTTTTAGGCCAAACAAATTACTGCAGAATGTTAACCCAGCACTTTAACAAGCAGCAAGGCCTTCATGATCTGCCTCATTTAGGACAGGGAGGGGAAAAGTGAGGTTGAGTATGTAGAGGGCATATGTACACCATCTCTTGCTGTTGCATGTGAAAATTTTGACATGTACCCTAGAGACCAGTGAAATTAGTAGGAGGTGACTTCAATGGGCTTTGGATGATGTCTATAATGTGATTAGGAAGGTGCAGTATATTCCAGTCTCCCTCTTTAGTCTGGGCAGCAGCAACTGACTGCTAGAACTGCTGTTTTGGAGCCAACATACAAGAAAGTGGATGTCTGAGTAGGAAAAAACCCCAATGGCTTTTGGTGAACACACCATGGCAGGCTGCTGCCTTCATCTTCTCATGTCGCTTCACCTGCAGCCACTAAGGAAATGTGCTAGTTCTCTTAAAAAGCCAAACAAATAAAGAAAACCTCCAACAGCCACAACAAAAACAAAGAAATCTCACATCATAAGAGAGTATACTACAGATAGGCACAACTGCAAAACAAGAAGAGGAAAGAAAATGTGATGTTCAGAAAAACTAATGAGCTACATACAAAATACAAATACATACATACAAAACTTTCCACTACTGCAAATTGAATGTGAAATTAGAAAGGTCAATGGAGGATACAGGACCTATATTCCTGTGGAACTTGTTGCAATTCTGAATCTGTGAATAAAACAAGCCACAGACCATTTTTCCATATGAGTACCTTAAGGCAAGTACTAATACACCAGTGAGCAGTGATGGATTGCTTCCCCATACCCTGAACCCAACTTCACCTCTTGTATCAGCATCACAGCATAGTGTTTTGACAGTTGGCTGTCACCAGTCTTACACAGTAAGAAGACACTATTATTAATGGAAGGCATTATTGCTAAAGCCACTGCTCATCTTTAGTGGACAGGCAGAATGAGATGCAGTTTCCATATGGCTAATGCATTTTATATATCCTATCCAGTGCAGACTGAAGCTTTAAGTCGTGAAATGAGTGAAGAATGCCATCTGTGATGCTGCTACACTTTGAGCAGTCAAAATTTTTTATCAGTGAAATGAATGGATCCACTTGAAAGTTAGCCCTACAGATTGCAGAAGTTTTCACCTTAGCCAGAGAGGTATTTTGCACCAGTAATTTTACAATGGAAATGTCCAGTCAGAGTGGAAACAACACTTGGCCACTGGAAATGTTAGATCTTGATAACCCCTGAAAACCAGGATTTGGCCTCTAAAAGGAGGACTAGGCACACTTGTTCATTCTGACATGGGCTGTTAAACACCTCAAGTGTCCTTGACTACTCATGACTGGAGACAAGGAAACCAAAGCGAAGCCTCTTTTAGAAGGACACAGCTAAGAACGGCAGGGCCTCATCCCTCAGGAATGTCATCTCCATTGGACATGCAGCTCTACTGGGTAATACAACCTTGGCAGCCACAGGAGAAACCCTGTAAATTGGTAGAGTTACTGTGTCTCAGAACAAGGTTATTTAAGCTGACACAAGTACTCTTCTGTCAGCATAATTAGATATTCACTGGGGGGGTTTGCTGGCATGACTGTCATGATGGGAAGCAGGAAGACTTTTTTTTCCAGCTGTTTTCATTGCTGTTGAGCTGTTGGCAAATTTTACAGTGAAGACTACATTTAGGATAGCAAGATTATACTTTGCTTGAAAGAGCCTCAAAAAGGAATGCCTTGAGCATAATATTGATGTTGATGAGCTAGTTGAGACAAAAATCGTAATGAACCCTGTGAGCTCCAATAGAGTACATTTGCTGATCGTCCTTGTCTAATAACATTCTGGCACAATCCACCTCTTTCCAATCCAATACACTGGTCTATGCATAACTCCAGTAGTTAACCTCGATGGTTTGAAGAGCATGGCTTTAAATTTGATACTGTGTTCCTTTCTATCCTTTGCTGTCGAAAAATATTAAATCTTCCCTTAGCCACTTGCTTTGCATGGTGAAAGACAGATGGTTGTGCTGGATCATTCTACAGCAGAGCAGATGTTGTAATCGAGGACCCAAGAATTCTGCCAAATTAATTAGACTCTTCCACTGATCTGGATAAAAAGAACAGCACACTGGCATTTCAAAGTGGTCTTGGTTCTACTTGGTATTGTCCTGCCAGGTTATCTCCTATGAAACACAGATATGATGGGGTGTTCTTCTAGGACATTGTATCAGGTGGCTTTGAAATAGTGTAGAAAGATGGTAAGTGGATATCAACTCTTTAATATGCCAATCAAAAATGTATATAGAAAAATAATCTTGAACTAGTAGGGTAGAAAGACCTATGATATATGCTCTCATATCCAATATATTTTTGTATCTTGGGGAACAAATCACCTTGTGTCTAGTATTTTAGCTTAACTCTTTGTCAGTTAAACTTTCTACTCACAAATCCTTGAAATACAAAATATGTTCAATTTTTTTTGCAAAATTTCACAATCTTATTCATAAAGCCCATAAGTAGTGCTCAGGGTTTGTATTCTTGATTCTTGATGAAGGGGAAACACATGCATGAGGAACATAGTAAATTTTCTAAAAGAAGGTTTTGGATACAGTCAGTAAGGTGTGGAAAATTATGGTATTGCTGAGCTGCATGCTATAAAATGAGCTACATCTTCAACTGGAGCAATAATGTGCAGCCTTATTAATTTTAACAGAAAGATGTCAATTTATACAAACTAAAATCTGACACCATGACTCTGTCAAGCTGCATAACAGTCTGTCTGTTATGACGGCAGCCACTGCTTAGACAGTGTTCAGAAGCTGTGGCATCAAAGGCATGCCTAGAAAACACAAAAGCTAGTATTGTGAGTATTGCTAAAATGCACAGACTTTACTGGTTTATGATGTTGTAGCTTATTAACTTTTTTTGTTTGGGTGGTTGTTTTTTTTCATCATGTATGTCCCAGCCGATTCTCTTGGGAAAGTAAGAGCAGTCAGATATTTTTTGAGAAAGTATATTACTCAGAAAAAAAAAAATCCTTTAATTTGAGTATGACAGAAATAAGCAAGGATTTCCTTGCTTCTCAGGTCTGAGACAGCCTCTGCAGTCAGTGACTGGAAGAGCTCCATCATGCCATCCCCTTTTGATCCTCTCCCGGTGCTTTGCCCACCCTTTCTCAGTGACCTCTGCTTTCCTGCTCATGGCTTCATCCACACAGGTCCCAGCCACCATCTTTGCAGTTGGTGCTTGAAGAAATTCCTGCCTTTCTCCCTAAGACCCTTTGTGCTCAGACTCTTGTGGCTGCAGTACTGTTCTTCAGTTCAGACTCCACAGTGGGAAAAGTACTTAATCCATCCATAAGGAAAGCTCCTGATCCTATCAGCTTATGTCTAATGCCTTTTGTAACACAGGGATCAAGGCACACTAACTATCTGTCTACTGCTAAAGCTTTCAGGATCACAGTGCTGGTTGACTTGAGTGATCGTGTGTTGTTTGTGGTAGAGTCCATTTCTCTGCCTACACTGCGGCTGCCTGTACAGATGCATTGTGACACATCTTTTATCCAATAACAAAGAGGCCTCAGATGGCTGCAGATTTGGAATTTACCTCCAAATGTGAGCATTGATTAAAACGGACTCTGAATCCACAGCTGCTTCCTATTGTCCCAATATACCAGTGACAAGATATAATCTGGGGCTAAATGGGGCTAGTAATGAAAATATTCTCCTCTTCTCCTACTGGTTAAAAAGCTATATGCCAGCTACTGGCCAGGATGCCACCGCACATCTTCTAACATCTGTGTTAGAGGAAACAGGGAGAACGAGCAGATCAACACCTGGCTCTGAGCCGGGTGTCAGTGTCAGAATTTGTGGTTTTTTGATCATGGGTTGGTTTACATGACACCAGGCCTGATGACAACAGTCAGAGTTCACCTGTCCCAAAGCGTGAAAAAGAACTTAGCACAGGATTTATCATGACTTTTTGAAAGAGTTTTAAACTTGATTTGCATGGTGAAAAAGATAAAAGCAGGCTCTCTGGAGTTAAGCCTGGTGGCAGTCTGCCAGTGTTTGAGGGATGAAGTGCTAGTGAGGTCTACTGTTTTAGTGAAAGTAGGGGATGAAGATCCATATGGCAGCAAAAATTTAAGGGTGGAAGGCAGAAATCCTGTCTACTTATTAAGAGACCTTGTAGAAATATTTTGACAGTGCATGTACTCCAGTGATGGATTACGCTGCAACACCAGGGTGTCATCAGTTCCATAGCATTCTGATAATGGGCTAGTACTGTAGCCACAAAAGTGCCTGATAATGGTCATGTAGGAATTAAGGCTTCTTCCTCCAAAAAGGTGGTGGGGTCAATAGCCCACTTGAAATGCATCTGCACCGATGCATGCAACATGAGCAACAAACAAGAGCTGGAAGTCATTGTGCAGCAGGAAAACTATGACACAGTTGCCATCATGGAGGTATGGTGGGATGATTCCTGCAAGTGGAGTGCTGCAGTGGATGGCTATAAACTCTTCAGAAGAGATAGACCAGGAAGGAGAAGTGGTGGGATTACCCTAGGGGGTTAGTGGGTGTTTTAATTGTCTAGAGATTTGATTATGGTGACAATAAGATTGAGTGTTTATGGATAGGAATTAGGGGAAAGCCAACAAGGCAGACATCATGGTGACAGTCTGTTACAGATGGTTCAACCATGTTGAAGAGGCAGATAACATATTCTATAAGCAGTTGGGAGAAGTCTCACAATCACTGCCACTTGTTCTCACGGGGGAAATCAACTTACCAGACATCTGCTGGAAATACAACACAGCAGAGAGGAAACAGTCTAGGAGTTTCCTGGAGTATGTGGTACAGAATTTCCTGACACAACTGGTGAGTGAGACAACTAGGGAAGGCACCTCACTGGACCTATTGTTTGTGAACAGAGACGGATCTATGATGGTTGGAGGATGCCTTGGATATAGCAATCATTAAATTAGAGAGTTTTTGGTTCTTGGAGAAGGAGAGGGGTCAACAGAATGGCTATCCTGGAATTCCGGAGGGTAGACTTTGACCTCTTTAGGAGACTGGTTCACTGAGTCCCTTGGGAGGCAGTTCTGAAGAACAAAGGAGCCCAGAAAGGCTGGACATTCTCCAAGAAGGAAATCTTTAAGGCACAGGAGCAGGCCGTTCCCATGTCCTGAAAGATAGGCTAGTGGGAAAGAGGATTGGTCTGTCTGAACAGAGACCTTTGGCTGAAACTCAGAGAAAAAAATGAGAGTTTATGACCTTCAGAAGGATGTTGTGAGATTATAGAGGGAGAAAATTAGAAGGGCCAAAGCCCAACTAAAACTTAGTCTGGCTACTGCAATAAAAGAAATTAAAACATGTTTCTATAAATACATTAGCAACAAAAGGAAGGCTAAGGAGAATCTCCATCCTTTACTGGATATGGGGGGAAACACAGTGACCAAGGATGCAAAAAGGCTGAGATACTGAATGCCTCACACTTGAATAGTAGAACCAGTTGTTCTCTGGGTACCCAGATCCTTGAGCTCTAAGACAGGGATGTGGAGTGGAATGAAGTCCCCCATAATCCAAGTGGAATGGTCAGTGACCTATTACACCACTGAGATACACACACAAGTTTATGGAAGCAGATGGGAACCCCCCAAGGGTACTGAGGGAGCTGGCAGAAGTGCTCACCAAGCACTGTCCCACTGACTTTTTTACTATATAACAGCTGATGGATTTTTGTGTTTAATGCAAATGTATTGGGTAGAAAACTTAGATGATGGAGTCTGTCTAGAAATGGAGAGCTCTGAAACTAGAATTCTCCAGTATAGCAAGTGAATAACATGGAGAGGAGGCTTGCTGGCACAGGTAAGAAGCTGACAGCAAGATATGGTGATGCTGCTGAAGCTATCACATCCCAGCTACTTTCAGACAAGTGAAAGACAGTCATTCAGCATGGGCAACCACAAAGACAGTCATGGCAGTTATTTTCTTTCACTGACCTCTACATTTTCTGTTGAACACTTGGTCTGGGTGTACTGATTGTGAACAGATCGTATGTAAATCATAGAACCATAGAATCATAGAAACATAGAATGGTAGGGGTAGGAAGGAAACTCTGAAGGGACCAACTCCCCTGTCAGAGCAGGATCACCCATGGCAGGCCACACAGGAACATGTCCAGGTGGGTTTTGAAAGTTTCTAGAGGAGACTCCACAACTTCCCTGGCTAGCCTGTTCCAGTGCTCTGTCACCCTCACAGGAAAGTTTTTCCTCATATTGAAGTGGAACTTCCCATGTTTCAGTTTGTGACCATTGCCCCTCATTCTATTACATGGCACCACTGAAAAGAGACTGGCCCCTTCTACTTGACACCCACCCTTCAGACATTAGTAAACATTAATAAGATCCCCTCTCAGCCTTCTCTTCTCCAGGCTAAACAGCCCCAGGGCTCTCAGCCTTTCCTCATCAGAGAGATGTTCTGGTCTCTTCATCATCTTTGTAGCTCTCCATTGGACTCTCTCTAGTATTTCCATGTCCCTGTTGAACTGGGGAGACCAGAACTTACACAGTACTCCATGTGTGTCTTACTGGGGCAGAGGGAGAGGAGAACCTCCCTGCTGCCATAAAAATATCAGTGGATATTTTTAAACATGGGCATGCAATTGTCCTTTATTTTAACTCCTTACTTTGATGTAAAATATATGAACAATGCCACTAAGTGCAGTAACATGAATTCTTCCCTGACTTGACTTGTTATATGATTATTACATCTTCAGGGAAACTGGCAGCCTCCGGAGGCTTGCTAAAAATAGGAACTTGCTTTAAACATATATCACAAAATATTAGCACAGCGCAAGGAGCTTTCTTCCTCCTGTACTTTCAGTTGTAACTAGCACATCCTTCCTGGTACCATATTTTGGTGCAATATATCACATCTTCATTTTCATAAAGGAAAATCTGCACTTAAGCACCAGTGACTTACAGTACTAATCCATTATCAGAATGCCATGGAACTGATAATGCCCTGGTGTTGCAGCGTAATCCATCGCTGAAGCACATGCACTGTCAAAGTATTTCTACAAGGTCTCTTAATAAGCAGAGAGGATTTCTGCCTTCCAAAAGCAAATTTTTACATTTTTCAAGAACACTTTTTTTCCCTCCCCTGAAATTATATAAAAAACTTTCAGGAAGAGGCAGAATTTATGTTACATCACTATTTAAAGGTAAACACAAATATTTGGAAAAAGGTGGAAAACATCAGAGCTTCGTATAGGGAAATATGTGAAAAGCTGTATTCTCTCCCTATTTCCTTTACCTCGTTTATTATTTTCCTTATCTGAATATCTGAGAACGTACTTTCAAACCAACCACAGTCTTTTGCAGTGGGGATTGTTATTCCTGTTTTACTCTTTTTCATTTTCTAGGTCAGAAGAAACTCTGGCAAATGTTTTTAAACCCTAAAGACTGGAATGTACTTTGTATTATCATTCATTGTACATACATTTATTAAACGGAATAAAATAGCTAAGTCCTGAATCCCAGCTTGGAGAGAAGCTTACTTCACTTCCCCTCACACTTTTCTGTTGTGGCATATTCATGGTAGTGGCTCATGAAGAGATCCCCCAGCCTGCTCCCGGCAAGGTCACTGAGTACCAGAAACAACCCAAACAGTGTAGCACAGGGATCCCTTCTGACCAATTTACGCTGCTCAAATAAGCTGCTCCAGCCACCCAAACCAGTTTGGGTATCTCTGCATTGTACTCCATCCTTATTAGCTTTTACATTTGGCACATCCATCTGCTCCCTCAGCTAGTGAGTCACGTTGTTTTGCATTCTGTGCTTGGTTTTGCTTATTCTGGCTTTACACAGCTGCAATTCAATTGACTTCAGTGGCATTACTCCTGAGGCTAACAAGGGATGGAGCTAAAGGCATTTTTACTTCAAGACAAATGCAGATATGGATCCACAGCCTCCTAATAAGGCAGCTGTGGAAATGTCATGAATTAGGCTGACTATCCTCAAAAGACATTTATCAAAAATGCTGAGGTATTCATAAACAATGTTTGGTTCCTCAGCTTCTTAAGATACAACCATAGAGGTGTGCTGCTTCCCTAGATAACTTCAGTTAAACAGCATCTCCAGCTGCTCCAAATTTCTCTCACTGATAGGGGATTTTAAGACTGCTTAACTGTGTCTAGTACTGAGCTTCTAGCATGCCAGGAATAAAAAATGCCCTCCTGTACAAAGGTTTCTAACTGCATGTGGTGTTTTCTGAGTTGGAGAAAGCAGTGTCTGCATTTCTGCTGTGTCCTAATCAGAGATCACTACACTCTGCGGGAACACAAGCTTCTCGATCCTCCAGCTCTGATGAGTAGATACTAAAATCTTATATGATAATGGCTTCCTGGGCACAGAAGGAGAGAAGGAAACAGATCCACCAGCCCAAATTTGTGCCTGTCAGGGGGCTGCAGAAGGATTCAATGAGCCAGGCATCCCTCTGCAGGTCCTTTATCCTTTGGGTTGTCAGGGCTGTTGACTGCAGGCATGGAGATGTGCCTCAGCATTTAGACATGATGTTGTGCTTTTGTAATATGACAACAGCTCTGGGTCCTTGGGACTGAAAGTTTTATTTTGCTGAATATTGTACTGACATGTTTGAGTTGGTTCCTACCCAGAGGAAATTCCCACTGGAGATGTACAGAGGAGAGGTTGTGGGAGGCAAAGGGCAGGATGGGGGTAAGGAGTGAATCTGTGGCACCGCCTGATCTAGGACTTGGGCAACTTGAATTGTTGCCATTCACTAGGGTGAGTACTTGTCTTTCTTCACGTGACTCTTGAGACAGGTGATGTTGCAGCACCAGACAGCAAGGGTTTATCTCTTCTTTCTCTAAAACACTGGATGGCTTTAGAAATACTTTTTGCTTGCACTGTAGCAGGTAGCACACTGCCAAAATAATTATCTGCTAATTTAAAAGCAAAAAAGACCCTTTGTTATTCTGTTCTTGTTTCAGAGATAGGAATTGACATATTACTACTTTGCAAGAAGAACTGAGGAAATGAGGAAAATAGTTGGAATTTCAAAGAAACTTCTAAAAGACTTCTTGCTTTTTTTTTTTCTTCCCCATAGGCCTAATAAGTGCTGGCAATAATCAAAAGTGCATTTGATCACTTATTATAAGTGATAGCGGATAGAAATATAATATGATAGAGGATAGAAAACATACATGCTCCTAAGCCACCTTTTTATGATGATATTTACTACTGTGTATGCATGCACATGAGGGTATAGAGACTATCTGGTCTATTGACAGTACAAGGGAAAGATGTATTTCACTGCTGCCTTGTCAGCAAGCTACTGGCTGACAATGGCAAGTTATTTCTTCACTCTGTAATTTTTCTTCTCAAAGCCCCACCCAGACAATGAAATTAATGATTATTTAATGATGACTATTTTTAAACCCAGTGGTTCATCATTTGCTCTTCAGAGCAAAATCATGCCTTCTATGAAGAACAGCTCCAATAAGGATCAATAGTTTCACTGAGCTCCAAATGACGGTTAACCAACCAGTTAACATTGTGTCAAAAGTGGTGTATTTTGTGTGAATAACACATGGCAGGAAAAATCATCGATCTTTGGGCAATGGCTTAAGATATGCGTGATATTCTGGGGTTATTTGTGGTCTAACTGAAGTCAGATAAGAGACCTGGGAGCACGTCCCCAGAGCCTGCGTATTCTATCTTTGGGAATTCCAGACCAGTTACAAAATCTTCACCTTTTGACTCAAGCACCTACTTTCTATAGCATGTTCTTCCACAGAGTCAGAAAAAAAAATAGGTTTTGTACCACTCATCTCTTTTTCACAGACTCCAATGTGTTTTTAAAACTTTTCTCCTTCTTTTTCAGCTGGGGTCTGAACAAATTCTATTTAATTTATCAAAGTGAATTTCTACTTTTGGATCTATTTGTCTTGCACATTGCAGTACAGTCTACAGATAGCTAGACAAGTTTTGTGTCCGCCATGCCCAGCACAACAATTTAGCCACTGGAACAAAAAATGCTGCACAAATTTGCTCTGATGAAAGTCTAAGCAAGTATGATATGTCGCACCAAAGTTTATTTCAGACATATTTCCTCCTGTCATCTGTCTTTCCCAGTGTATTTTGGGTTAGCTTTGACAGATCTTATTAGCTGTTATTACAGAAATCATATTAATTTATGCTGAAATTTAGACTCTCGTAGAGCCAGAGCTTCCCAGCACTAAGCATATAATACCAGCAGCAATACTAAGGAAATTGCCTGTAAGCATAATACCAAACAACATTATTCTATTTGTACAACCAGATTCGGATAGATCAGATAGACAGATTCAGAGCTTTTAGAGGTGTGTTAACACTGTGTGAATCCTCTTGTGTGGCAACACAGTACATAAACCAGTCAATTTATTTTCCCTGGAAAAGCTCTCCTGAACCTACATTACTTGACTTAGAGAGTGTTAGTAATGAATGTTCTTAATTTGAAATTGAAATACCTTTGATCATACAACAAAATGAGATCCTCAAAGATGAAAGAGCTCTCTGCTGCTAGATAACTGGCAGAGCCTGTGAAAATAATGATCACTTGCATTTAGCTACAGAAAAGACTCTAAGCTTGGAGCAAATGAATAATAATATAATCCATGAAGTTCACACAAATGCCTCTAATGACCTCTATGATTTCCAAAGTGAAGTATCTTTTGAGAAGGTGGAGATAGGTTGTCACAAAGGGTGGGTAGGAAGGACTCACCTCCTCAGACTGTCCACAGTCTGTTTGACTTGGTGGGTGATTCAGAGTCAGTGGGACACAGGAGAAGAGAGGAGCAGAAAACCAAAGTGGCTGCCCACAGTGGAATTAGGTCAGTATGTTTACAGTTGTCATCTCCTCACTTGTTGATAATTGGAAACTGTTCACTTTGAGATAATACTAAGGCATTTAGGCCTTCAAGTTGTGGATTTGCTAGTAGCACAGCTGTCTAGAAAATATCTCCTCTGTTCTGCTTGGCAAGCCTTCATTCCCTGCATGCAACCACTCTTGTCCCTGTTATTGCCCCTTAGTGAGGGTATCCTGTTAGTGAGACAGGGATGCTGGCTAGGAAATGAGGTATTTACTAGCTTAGACATATCCAGTGGGGCTGCCCTAGTCAGGGGCTCCAGCTTATCCCAGCCACAAACTGGGTTCACTCCACAGATGTCCCCACTGCTCCAGAAGAAGCAAAGCCACTCTGGTCCATCACAGCCAAGGGACCGATTTCAGTTTCATCCACCTCTGGCACAACTCACTGCCTTGGCCATCTCACTTGTGCCTGCTGCACTCCTGGGAGGAGCAGCCCAGCATGTGGGCTCTCACATAGCTGCTTCTGCTCTTTGAAGCAGTGCTGTGAACTGGAAGCTGTTTACAATGAAGACGCCTTCCTGTGTTTAATGAAACAATCATGTTTTTCCTCTGTTTTGCTGTTATTTTAGTAGAAAGTCATCTCCAGACCTGGATCTGGATGCCATGCAGGTGTTTGTGCTCACTGCAGGTTTTCATTACACCCTGATAGAAAATATTTTGCTCAATTCATTTGTCTTGTTTACCCCTCCTCCTGCATTGCAATCCTCCATTTACGGTGGTTTTTTGTGCCCTCTGAGATGCCTAGCACAGAACTTGCAGTTCATGAATATGGGCCAAAAGAGACCATTTGTAGCCAGTTTTGTGACCTGCCCTTTGAGGACTACAGTCTTTCTTTTGCTGTTATTTTGGCAAACCCGGGGGTCCTGTGATCTCTTGTACCTTTTGTCTAAAACACCAGAGGCTCCAGCCCCAACTTACAGGAGGGTTTGCAAGGAGATCCTGTGACAGCAGTTCTGCTGGTAACTTTTGTAGTTGCTGCACTGGAAGAGTATCCCCTCGGATAAATCAGAGGATTTTACAATACTTTTATTGTCTCCAGCCCATATATTTGCAAATGAAATAGAGTATGAACTTAATGCTAGCAATCCAGAAAAGTAATGGAAAAGTGCAGAAGACTTTTAAAGGTAAGGGCCTTCTTGTTCTGAAAACATCCTTGTTGATTGATAAAAACAAAAGACAAACTGAAAGCTGAAGAGAAACCAAAAGGAAAGGTGATTTCTGGATTTCCATCACATCTCCCAGTGTTTCCATGAAAGGACAGAAGCACTGCATCACCCTTTTCCATCTGGGACTGATTTCTTGTATTCCTCTTGCACTCCCTTCAATACCTTGTCTCAGCTATGGAAATATGTGGATCCACACACACTGTCTGAATATATGCATATATAACAATATACCCCAATATAGCATGTATATACACATATACTATGTGGTATACAATATGGTGTACTCAGAATACCCCGAATCAGATATGCCTTGGTAGCACAAGGCATTTCCTCCCAGGAGCTGAGGCCCAACACTGCTGAAGGCTCTGCCATCCCAGGGATGCTCAGCCTAAATCTGCACGCAGGATCTTATGTGCTGTAGGATTAAAGGCCTAGTGACAGTATCTTATGTGCTTTTGATACGAGATAGTTTGGGCATTGACTTCCCTCTCACCCAACAATTCTTTAATTAGCAGTGGCAGCCCCTACCTCTTGTTAATATAGGCAATCAGGGCAAGCGAATCACAGGTAATGATAATACCATTCCTGGTATTGAATAGTTAAAAATAGATGGACATATTTTGTATTCCACAGGCATGAAGCAGGTAGATGATGACTGAATGCAGCTGGGAATTCATCTTACCTAGTTCAAGCGAGATGTTTTATTCATGTGTAGTCAATGAGAAGGATGAGTAGTCAAGCTTGAGAGTCCATTAAAAAAACAAATGCAGATCCGTGCAAGCTAAATTGGTTGAAGCTACTTTGTGTTTTTCCAGATTGTGGCTACAATGAGTAGCTCTGACTGAAGTCAAAACTTGTGATCCTTCTGAGGAGCCTTTGGGACTGGAAGGCTGGTGATGGTGGGAGACAGAGAGTCCTTGCACATAACAAAAACTGTAAAGAGAGTCAGGCATGACTGCCCATGGTTGCCTGAAGTCTTTAAATTTAAATGAAGTGTAAATAAAGTTAAACCTAAAGGATTAAAGAAGGTCAAGAACTGTCAATTCAATATTGGCAAGAAAGCAAATGTGTTCATGCGGCGTCAGGTTTTGAAGCTATGTATGAGGATCAAGAGTCACAGAAAATCCACACCAGCGGCAACGACTGTTTCTCTTCTCTCTGGCTTTCAACTGATATTCATTTTGCACAACTCTGAGCTTTCCTGGCATGTCTGACAAATGTCCACTGTCAGAGAGATACGAACAGTGACTTCTGGGTAACAGGCTCTTCCAGGCCCAAGTGCAGGAGGCAGTGGCTTCATGCCTCCTGGAAAGGGATGCAGGTTGTTGGTGAGGTGCTGGACCATACCTGACATCTCCCTAGAATGACCAGTTGTAACAGAACATGAGGTTCCCCTTGCCTGCCTTCATCTGCCTGAATGTCAGACACCCAGGACTCAGTTTGGGCATACATGAGCAGGCGTTGAATGCCTCGATGTATTGCAGCTGGTACTTGCTCACATGTGACACCTATAAATGCTGTGATCTGTGAGTTGTGTGCCACCCAGGATGACATTAAGCTGCTTATACAGAGGTGTCCAATGCCACCTGAGATGCTGTAGCATGTCCTGACTGGCCTCTGACTGCTGTTCCAGGAGATCACAGACTTCCTGTAGGTCCTGTGCTATATCTGCTGGCGTAGCAGTGATGTCTTAAATGCCCTAGAGTGCCTGAATTAGATGCTTAGGTGTAGCTGATCCATTCCCTACTATCTATGACAGTTACTCTGGGATCCTTCCTATGTGCTCTGCAGCACCTTTCAGGACATGATGCAAAGACAAGATGGGATGGGTGGCATCTGTGATGTGGGTGCCATGTAGAGACACTGGACTGCCCCATAAAAGATCACCATCTCCAGCTGAATAGATGTTATCACCCAGGTCACTCTTGGAATACAGACGGGAGCACAATTGCCAGAAATTGCAGAGAAGCACAGCTTGAAAAGCAACCAAAGATTACATGTCAGGAATTTTTTAAGCTTTTCTATATCCATGATATACCAAAGGTCAGACATGGATCTTGCTGCAGGTTCATTCCTGTGTTAACTTGGTGTGGAGGGAGTTTATTTTGAGAATAGGTTTGGCAGATGGATGCATATTGTCATGTCTGCTTTAACGCTTAAATTCAGATAAGCAGAGGAAAAAAAAAACCCCTTTCTGGAATATAAAAAGATCTGAAATATGATCATAATACTACAGTTCTCTGTATATTCTTCCATTAGCAGTTAATAGTTTTTCCTCTCTTACCCTCCTCAGAAAACTACAAACCCTAAATAAATGCCTAGACCAGGAGTCATCCCATGTCATGACAGCTGGCCCACATAGGAAACATAATTGGAATCACTTTACACTCCCTTGAGGAGGTAAGAAATTCAGAATATAATTAAACTGAATTAATCTGTTTGGTATTAACAGCACCAGATTTAACTTGAGCTGAAATAGGATTTTATGTCTCATCAGATAGACTTTAGGCTGTCTTAAATCAGCCACCTGTTGTGTTGAGTAAATGACTCTGTGAAATCCCCAGTAGTCTGGATGCTGTGCTTAGCACACGCTCTGATTAGGACACCCTTCGGGGATGAGGGGCGTGTTTTTCATAGCAGTCCTGTGGTGGCTGCAGAGTGAACATGAACATGATGGGTGCCACGTGCCAGCTCATTGCCACAGCCTTTCAACTGTTCTAGCAATCAACCCAAATCACCGCCTCAGCTACCACACAAGTTCCCTTTATCCAGGCAGTTGGGCAAAGACAAATGTGTGAACACAACCATACTGTTGGCCACAGGTATGAAGGGGGGCATCATCCTCTAGCAGCCGGAATTCCGTGTGCTCTCCCTGCAGTGCCTTGCTGTGCAATATCCATACACCACCAAACTGGATGGAGTTCCGCAGCAGGCTGGTTGTGAACTGGAGTACATGATGTGTGTGAGAAGAGGCTGAGGGAAATGGATTTGTGTAGCCTGGAAAAGAGGAGAGTGGGCGGGGGAACTGATTGCAGTCTTCTAACTCTCAAAGGAGAAAGAAAGATGGTGGTGCATGGTCAAGACATAATAGTCATAAGTTGCAGCAAGAGAAAACCCCGTTTGGGTATAAGGAGAAAAGTTTACAATGGCTTTGCACTGTAACAGATTACACAGAGGAGCTGTGTCATCTCCATACCTGAAAATTTGCATACTTCACTTGAACAAGGTCCTGAGCAGCATGACATAACTTTGATGTTGACCCTACTTTAAGCAAGCAACTGGATTTGTTCACCTCAGGAAGTTCCTTCCAAAATTAATGTTTCTGTAACTTTATGATTTATGCACACCCACACATACACTCAGTGAAATGATTACATACATTCAAAATTATTTCACTGTGTATTTGATGATTTAATGCAGAATGACATGTTAAATACCCACTTACCTGTATAACCAGCCATATCCTCATCATGAGTTTGCCATTCACAGAGCTATACCAGTTTGAAAATGATCTCTGATCTTTCTGAGAAATTCCAGCAATATATTTGACCATCTGTAGAGCAGACTTGATTCAGCTGAGTGATAGCCTGTTGGCATCAGCAGTATCTAGCACTGCTCCTTAATAATTAGTCCAGTTGATCAGTGGGAGCAGACAGCCTCCCCATTATTCATCACGTACTTCCTTTGTAATCAGTATGCACAGATGTAAAGCATGAATATGCAGATGAAACAGGCTCGGTCAGCTGTTCTGTGGGTGACTGGACAGAAATGTGCATCATGAGACCCAGCATTCACCTTCAGCAATGTCTTTTGGTGACTGCAAATGCTCAAGTGATGAAACATTTAGAGAAGACCTAGCCTTTGACCTTGTTTCTTAGCTGAGATGATAGATTTTAGCACCTCCATGTCTGTGAATAATTACTTGTAAAATATCTATTTACTTGGTATTTTGAGAGATAGAGGGAGCAAGATGGGATGACAAGTTCATACATCCTTTGTATGCTAATAATGAAATTTCAAGAAGATGGGTTGATGTCAGATACTAACAATTAACAATCAGGAGTAAGATACTATGAAGAAATATGAAACAATTTTTTTCAAAGAAAATGCCTATGGCTACTTCTGAGGCAACTACATGGATCCAGTCAAAACATTTGCTCAATAGGAAAAACACACAGCTCAGATGTCTGTTCACCCACATGAAAATGTGAAGTAAAATACTCTTGAGAGTCATACAATGATTTTCCAATATATCTTTTTTTCTGAGCAAATTCATTAATTATAAAATGCTTAGGTAAAACATATTAAAACTCCTAAAAAGAAAGAGGAAAGTAGTAACCTCATCTTGCTTTTTGTGAAAAATGGGTGGATATAAGAAGCAGAATTTCATTTTCTTTGTTTTCCTTTAAAGTGTGGCTACAGTATTCTAGTACTTAAAGGCAGCTACAGAGTGCATGGAGGCTCTGTACACAAGGAGCCACATGGAAAAAAGAAGGAGCAACAGGTACAAGATCCACAGGGGGAAGTTTAACCTCTGGATAAGAAAGAAATTTTTTACAGTGAGAACAAACATTGATTGGAAAAAACTCTCCAGGGATGTGTTCATGTCTCCATTACTGGAGGTTTTCAAAATGCAATTGGACAGGACACTAGATAATATCATCTAGGCTTCTTTACCATGGAATGTTGGATCAGATGATCTTTCAAGGTCCCTTCCAGCCTGGCCTGTTCCATGATTTTACTATTCTACTAACTCAAAGGAAAGTAAGTCAGTGTGTAGCTACTGAGGCCAAGGATACTAAAATACATTCTTCATTTGAAGTAAAGTCTAACAACACAGAATAATCTGACTTTCTTGTAGTGAGCAATATTCTATTGATCAAACACAAGATGTTTGATCCTCTTTGCTGACTGAATTTAGGAAAATAAAATGATGAGGATCAGATGAGAAACTGTTGAGATGGAAATTGGTAACAGCAGGACACTTGAATACAGAATCTCATTTTGATGTAGGTGATACAATTTCACTGGAATAAAAACTGCTTAAATACATTTCTATTCTCATAAAGAAAGAACAGTCAATTCAGAAAATTAATTCCCGTAAGAAAATTTACTTACAGGGAATAATGTAATTATTGAAATTCTAGTTAAGAGATAAAATTAATTTTTCAAGATTTTTTCCCGGATATAAATCATGTTTTGTAGCTTAGGGGTAATATGATTACTATCCCTCAACTTTAGACTCATCTTCACGTTCCTGAATATCATCTCCAGTATTTATGTCTCTGATCCTTAGGAGGTTCCTCTGATCCTTTGAAGGTTCATTTATTAGCTCTTTCTCAACATGGCTAAAACAAACATCTGTACCCTTCTCCTTAAGTCCTCCTCCACAATTCTTTTTCTCAGCTATTAAATGAACCTGATAACTTCTCCCAGCCAAATCCCACTCGAGGCTTTCACTCCCAGCTTTATTTCAGCATTGTGGGCTCTTGTTGCAGAACATACCTGAATCTGGCTTCTGACGCCCATCTACATAGCTAATGCTCCTCTCCTTTCTCATCATTTGCAATATGCTCTGCTCGCTCTTGCATGCTCAGACTTGCCCTCTATGCAGGCACACAAAATTGCTGCCACAAATATCATTTTACCCCATGTTGTGATCTTGCTGCCCAACCATTTGTACTTGCCATGGTGCAGAGGACTGAAGTGGGACTGAGGCATTAGGCAGGGGGTCAGAACATAAGGTTAGGCATGGGGTTGGGGCTGCCAGGCTTAGGTGGGACCTGGGTGAGGGCCAAAATCAAATAACAGCTCCTGTACTATGGCTATGCCCTAGTTCCTGCAGCTTTTTCTTGGACATAAAGAGCATTTTTATTCCCAAGTTTAACATCCCTTCTGACCTACCTCACTTCTGTATAATCTCTTACTGAGAAGCTGATTTCCATACCTGAACCTCTATAATTCAGTTTGGCTTTGGTTTTTTGTTTTTTTTTTTACTATGATATTGTCAAAGAACACTTTTTCCTTTTACCTACACAACTCCCCAGATGTGGGACAGTCTCTTTGTATCATGCCACACCATGCTCTCTTACAAATCCCTTGTGAATTCTCTATTGTGTCCTGAACTACAGAAATTCTAGATGGATTTTAGACTACCACTGTGCTAGCATCACTGTCTGATGTGCTGACCAATATTGACTTATTTTTTCTTAGTATTCTCCAGACTGTCTACATTTCTATATTATCACTTGTCCCACATTACAAAGTCCTTGGGCTCTTTCCTATCTTTGTTTGTATAGCATTTATCACAGTAGAGTCCTCCTCCGTGATCAGTGTTCTTAAATGCTTGGGCTGTATAAAGAATAATGCTTTATTGCAAATGATAGCAAAGCAGCTCTTTGAATGAAAGCCATGCATGAAATACAAGCAAACCATTCTCAGTGATCCAGTTCCAACTGTCAGTTTTCCCATTTCAAACAGGTAATGCTCAGGTGTGGGTTATATGTTTGTGATTCTTCAAAGCAGTGTGACTGTGGAGATTTGTACACCTTAGTCCTATATATCTTCTAACCTGATGATCATGGAGCAGTAGCTGAAAACATTGATAGCACCTGGGAAGCCTAGATGAGATTGGGTCAAGTGTCAAATAGATACAGTGACTGAAATTCTGGTGTCTGCAAGTCACCAGTACAGAGAAGCCAAAATTTCACATACATAAATTGAATCTTGCAGTGTCATAAAAAATTGCAGAAGAGAAGGGATGAATTAGCTAAAGGTGTGACTGAAGAGAGGATTATGCCAGCTGCCCTTTTGGAACCTAGTTATAAAAACAGTATTTCCAAATACCGTGTGCCAAGGAGTGCCCAGGAGCCATTTGGAGGCTAAAAATTGGAGTTGGAGTAATGGAGGAAAATGTTTGAAAAGAATATGTTTCAAAGTGTTTAAAAGTTGAGTGAAACCAAAGCCTCACTTTCCAAATGCTCAGGACCTTGAATGCATAACTTCCATGCAATTTTTGGAGAGTTTGGAGCACAGGCACTTTTGAAAATCTTATTCAGCACCTACTTAAAAACTTAACCCTTTGCTAGACAACCATCACTGAAAACTGCTATTACAGTACTCTGGAAAAGTTCTCTCTAAGTTGCTTCATGGCCTGAAAAAGGCAAGAAACAATACAGAAGATGACTGTTAGGATAATTTTGCCCAGCCATTCAGCGATCAGCGTCACTGATCACAAAAAGCTATATCTGAGAACTGCCAAAGGACGAGTCCAGCACCTGCACTGACCAGCCCAGATTAGTCTGGAAAACAGATGCTGGTATTCTTGCATTTGGATGGGACATAGGTCCAGTCCTGGCTGCATTAGCCCACTGTATTAATTGGATGATAATTCTGTCTTGATGATAATACACTCTGTTCATTTTACTGTTCCTTTTGTCATAAAATCTAGATGCACGCTGCAGCATAACAGTCGAATAATAAGAGGCTTTTGCTGTTAAAGGTAATTTCATACTCTCCCATGTAAGTGCCTTTGTGCTTGCTGCTCATTTTATACTCTTTAAATCTAGTATTTATTATATTATCTAGTTTAAAGTAAGACACTAAAAGGTTACGTGTTTGATTAAGAAGGTGATGCAGATTTTAGGGGAAAACCTGATTTCGAGATCTGGAGCACACATTAACATTTAAGGTCTTCAGATACTCTGCTGCTGGCTCTATGAAATTCACTCATGAATATGTCAGTAAAACACATCAGCTCACTCTGTTATTCATTGCTTGATAGGAATTCAGTCCCTGTCCTGGTCTGAGTGAGAACAGAATTAATTCTGTTCAGTAATTTTACTTTTCAGCTCAGTTCTTCTAACTAACTGCACTGTCTGAAGATAGCAGCCTGTTCTCACAGACAGTGCCTGCTTCTAGCAGGGATAACACCCCATGTTTAGAGTTACTACCAAGGATTGGTGTGCAGACCAAGGCCACTGCTGGATCTTGTGTACCACATTGGGGGGTGCAGAAAGTGAAAGGCTGCACCTGCAGGGAGGAGTAGACAGGACAGGTGACCCCAAACTGACCAACGAGGGATTCCAGCCCATAGACTTCATATCTGGCTTAGAACTGAGGGATACGAAGGGTCTCTGGGCTCTTCTCCCGTCTTGGACTGCTTTGCCAGCTTTGCTTGGCTTGGTTCGGGTCCTCTTTCAGTTCTTTCCTCGGAGTACCCAAGGAAAACTGTCTGTTCTGCCTTCGATCCAATCTGTGTGTTCCTGAAGCCGGTACCAGAATCCAGCTCCTGAACACAGCTTCTGTCTGCTGTGGGGCCCAGTCTGGGACTGCCCCGGTGCCTGCTCCACAGCATCAGTGGTGATGGTGATGGAATTACCATCAGGGGGGTTGGGTTTGATACTGCTTTTGTATATATTTGTATATATTCCATTTTTATAATTATTAATTTCATTTATTAAAGCTATTCTAGTTTCCTTTTCTAATCACTAAGTCTCTCTCCCTTATTCCCTTTCTCTTTCCCTCTGGGGAGGGAGGGGGGTTAACAGAGAGCATCTGTTATAGGTCTAAGGGGCTGCCCTGACCCTAAACCGTGACAGTCATGAATAAAGGCTAGCTAGGAACTGAAAAAGCCTGAAATCAATGTCTCCCCTTTCATATTAAGGTCCTGTAGATAAATCTTCAAGAGAACACAACTGGTGGAATCCTTGCTTAAAGTGGAAGCGGCCTGGTTCCTGCCATCTGGTCTCCTTGTCCATGGTTGCATGGGGCTCTCATGCTTGTCCAGCCCATGGGCAAGCAGCAGAGCCCTGGCCATGGGGCAGAGATGACCAGCTCTGCTGGAGCTGAGAGGGACATCCTGAGAGCAATGGGCTGCTACTGGATATGGACCACAGATGAGCGGCCAGGAGAGTGAAGGATTTTCATGATGCTCCCTCTGGACATCACGTGAAAGCTGTTAGCACTGAGTTAACTTGCTTGATTATTAGTATTAAGATGTCCTAATTGCTATCACTATTAAAATGGCTGTTTCTCAATACAGAGTGTCAAATACATACTGCAGGTTTCTTCACCCAGCCACATTAAGGTGAAGACCACATTTGTCATCAGGACAAGACCATCGGGAATGGTATTGATACCCTGACAGACATAGACTTCTCTACATTACAGGTTACAACTACTAATGATGTAAAAGAAATGGGAGATGAGTGCAATTTCCCTGCCTGGGCTTTCTGAAGTGAGCAGGTGCTTGCTTAACTGGCTGCTGTGCCAACCCCTCATTTTCCTTCTTCATCAGCTTCAGACTCCAGGCAGAGCTGAAGCACAAAGCAACCATCATGTGTGTTCACAGGTACAAACATAAACACAGCCTGAGGACCAAGAAATCATTACTGGATTTCTGACTGCCTTAACTCCTTGCTCTTGCTGTGCCTGCAGAAGAAAACAGGCCAAGCATGTGTATGGGTTTGAACAGGAAAGCTGAACATATCCTTGTGTTTGCTGGTGCTCTAATTTATCGCTTTCTGCAGCAGCAAATGCACTAATAAACCACTTGTATCTGGGCAATTGGTGCATCTGGTATGGAAGGCTTCCTTCTACTCAGGCAAATCCCAGCTATACTTTTATTCCACACCCCTCCTGCTTCACTACAAGACATATACATCTAAGCTATAATCACTTGGGCAGACTTGGGCCTGAAGCATTGACCTGACAGAGACCTCAGCTGGAATTGGACTATGTCCAATGACAGCTGGATATTTCTTTTTTATTTATACCTGCTTTTTATCTTGTTTGCTGCTTTTTTATTTCTTGGCTGAATTATTTCCACTTTCAATCCTCTGGGAAAGCTTCCACTGACTGCAGTGACATCTTGCTTAAAGGAAGGTGGTGCTGAGCAGAAATTACAGCTGCTGTGGGGAAAAGTGTGTTATTGTGCCCAGCCTGCTGATTGCAGACAACAAGTTACTTCAGTGGAGGTTTCTGTTTTTAGGTCAGTGGGAATCTGTGATTATCAGAGAAGTTGAGAGAGATAGTCTTGTTCAGTTTTAATAAGAGAAGGGCCAGGGGTGTGAGAAAGTGTCTTCTCACTTGAAGACCTGCTGTCTTCAACCATCTAATGGGAGGTTATAGACAAAACTGAGATAGAGTCTGCTTGGAGGTGAGTGGTGGTGGACAAAAGGCAATAAGGATAAATTGCAGCAAGGGAAATTCTGATTAAGTAGAAAGAAGCATTTTGCACCATAAGAGTGGCCAGACACTGGAACAGTTTGCCCAGATAGTCATCAGGGATCACCACTCACAGACACTGTCAAACTTGACCAGACAAGCCTATCAGAAACTTGATCTAATTTTGCACATTGTGAGCAAAGGGGTGGACTACACAGCCCTCAGTCCCTCCCAACATAAGTGATTCTGTGAATCTCTCCTGACATATTTCCATGTGTTTAGTCAGGCAGTGATGATTAGTCCTGCTTTTCCAGATGCAAAGGGGAAGAAGGTAAGGTCTCCTTCCAATAAAGCTGTGCTGGCACAGATACACCTTGAGTGAGTGTCCAAGACAGCACTGAGCAAATATTTATATGGGCAAATGCTTTTTAACTTGACAGATATAGTTTCTCAGGATGCCCTCTCAGTGACTTACTTGTCATAATCACCTTTGACTGGCAAGTGCCTTTTGCAATCACCCCCTGATAGGAGCTATGAGAGTCACCTGAGGATACACCACTGCCAGGAAAAAAAATCTGTGTATTTTCCAGCTTCCAGGACTGAAGTGCACATGCATCAAACCACTGCATGCCTCCCTGTGTACATCTCAGGGAAAATGTACAGTAATTAGGGGCCAAGCCTTTCACTGGAGGTTAAACTAGACTAAGTAACAATGCATTAACTTTGGACATGGAAAGTGAACAAGTGTTACTGGAGCTCAAATGTATGTGTGCCAAGCATATGGGTTTTGAATCTGAGGCCAGTATTCATACCTTCTTACATCCTTCTGAGATGTTTGGTGTCTGTACCAAGATTCTGTGGAAAGGTTATTTTAAAACAATTTTCTTCTATATTTGATGTTTATATTTTATAACTTGGTGATAATTTTAGAGCTCTTGTATTTTAAAGTAGACTTTTTTGGTGGTTTAATTTTTTAAGATAATTTCCATACCACTGTCATACTGTTGCAAGTTAGAGGTTATAGACATGGCAGGTTAAGTTGCTTGAAAAGTCTTTTTTTCTCTCATATGGTTGAACAGTTGATTGTGGACAGCATATGCCATATAGGGTAACTGGCTTCATCCTGTTCTCTAAAACAGATTTAAATATTTTATGGAAGGTGGTGTGGTTCAACCCCATCCAGAAACTAAGAACCACACTGCCATTTGCTCACATTCCCCTGATGGAACAGGGGAGAGAATCAGAAGGATAAAAGTTAGAAAACTCCTGGGTTGAGATAAAGATGGTTGAACAGGTAAAGCAAAAGCTGTGCATGCAAGGAAAGCAAAACAAGGAATTATTTCACCAGTGCCCATCAGCAGGCAGGTGTTCAGGCATGTCCAGGAAAATTGGGCTCCATGACGTGTAAAGTGACTTGGGAAGACAAGCACCATCACTGTGAACATACTCCACTTCCTTCTTCTTCCTCCAGCTTTATATGCTGAGCATGACATCATATGATATGCAATATCCCTTTGGTCAGTTGGGGTCAGCTGTCCCATCTATGTCTCCTCCTAACTTCTTGTGCATCCCCAGCCTACTTGTTATGGTTGTGTGAGAAACAGAAAAGGACTTCACTCTGTGTCAGTGCTGGTCAGCAGTAGCAAGAATGTATAAACAATGTAATTGTTTTCAGTACAAATCCAAAGCATAGCTCCATATCTGCTACTATGAAGAAAATCAGCTATTCCAGGCAAAACCAGCACAGATGGGTACTAAACAAAGTGAAATAAAGCAGACTACTCAACATTTTCATACTTATTTCTAATGTTTGCTGCAGAAATTTCATTTACTGCTCTCTAATTGTATGCTTTTTTTTTTTTTTTTTTTTTTTTTAAACAAAATATCCAAAGATGAAACTGTAGGTACCTTGCTGTGATCTGACATGCCCAAAAAATCCTCAGTCAATGGACTGCTAGGACAACTTAACTAGAAATTATAATTTCTGATCTCTTTAATCTAAGGATAAAAACAAATTGACCTTTTGAGAAATTTAATCATTTCTGTGTGAGGTCAGGAAGGCTCAGCAGGGCTTCACCTCATGAAGTAGGAGCAAGGTTAAGGAAACAATATGAGGAGGGGACCTCAGAAAGCAGTGCAGAGAGAGGACACATCTGAAATGGTGGAGTTGAGAGAGGGAATGGAGTGTCTGCCATGGGGTCTTCCATTTGTGCATGGTGGACATTGTTAAACCTGTATATCTAGGTTGGACATACCCAGTTCTGCACCTGAGAAAAGTACAAAGCATATTTTCACTGGCACATGATGCTCAACATCTAAATATGTGCATGTAGTCATGGAGAATTTAATAGGACAAAATTGCCTCATGATCAAACAATATGAGCTAACACCACACCATGGAGTGCCAGTGTGAATTGTGTAGCACTTTAAAGGTACTTTAGGTTATAAAGATATAAAGGTTACCTTTGGAATCAAAAACTTACACAAATAGGATCACTATTACACAAAATCAAGGTACTATAGGTTATAAAGATATAAAGGTTGCATAAAGGTTACCTCTGGAATCAAAAACTTACACAAATAGGACCATTACACAAAATCAAGTTTGCATTTTAAATTTTTTTTATTTTCCTTCAGAGAGTGGAAAATATATCAGATGAGGTGACAGCATCCAATAGAATATGACTGCCGTCTCCCCTCTTCTCTCTTCCAGACTTGGGTAAAAAGAATAAACAAAACAAAAAATTCAGGCAGGAGGGTTTTCTCATCAATCAAATGTTTTGTCTATAATGTCCTTTCCATGTTATAGATTTTATTTTCTTCTGTAATCTTTGAAACAATCATAGAATTATTATGGTTGGAAAGGACCTCTAGGATCATCAAGTCCAACCTTCATCCCAACACCTCCTTAACCACTAGACCATAGCCTCAAGTGCAACATCTACTCGGTTTTTAAACACTTCCAGGAATGGTGACTCCACCACCTCCCTGGGCAGCCTGTTCCATTGACCAACCACTCTCTCAGTAAAGAATTTCTTTCTAATATCCAATCTAAACCTCCTCTGACACAACTTGAGGCCATTTACTCTCGTCCTATAATTAGTAATTTGGGAGAAGAAACCAACACCAGCCTCACTACAACCTCCTTTTAAGTAGTTGTACAGAGTAATAACGTCTTCTCTCAGCCTCCTCTTCTCTAGACTAAACAACCCCAGTTCCCTCAGCTGCTCTTTGTAAGACATGTTTTCCAGACCTCCCAGCAGCCTTGTTGGAAAACAGGTGACTGATATAATGCATCTTAGGAATCTGACAAGTTAATAAATTAAGAGAACTTCATGGTTTTATTTTTTTTGTGCATCTTTATTTTCTCAAGTATTATTCAACATTTTTCATTTTACTTTGAATAGAACATGAAGAGTAATCCTAAGACAGAGCAGAACCTTGTATTGGTGTAATGGGCTTGAGGTAAGGCTGAGCAAAAAGATGGAAGGTATGTATAACATAAGCTGCAGAGCTCGTACAGTCTAAGCCTCTAAAGGTTTATCACTGGCAAAATTAACTTTGAAAACATAAGGGGGATGTCTGCAAATGAAGACATCAATACTGCATAGCAGCGAGTGTATTGGGTAATTTGAAAGTAACAACTGCTTTCTGAAATTGTGTGTATTCACAAGCCACACCTCATTAATATTTATATGGAAGTCTGATAAGACCTCTATATATTTAGGGTTTGACTACAAAATATTTTAATTAAAGAAATGTGGTTTTAAGTGCTGTTTTGATTCCACCTGGCATAGACTGGATAAAGGTTGATGTTTCTATTTATTCAGGCTGAATAAGCATGCTCATTCACAGAGAATTTCAGGAGAAGGGTGTTGTATAAACCTAGGTGATTGCTCATGGATCCACAGTAGATGAATGTCACTCAAAAAATGACACCTGAAGTCATTTTCATGCTTAAAATTTGCATTTAATCATTGTACCAGTGTCCCAATATCAATGATACCTGAGGAACAGCTATTTTAAATTGTCTTTTGTATGACATCACCTACTCAAGGAAGGTCCATAATGTGGCTTTGCAAGGTAAAGTCTACCTGAAGTGCTATTTCTAAGAACATTCTCAAATCCAGCAGTGCTGTTAAGAGCAACAGGTCACTGACAGCCCTGACTATTACAGCTATCATGGTAATGGCTATTACCCACATTTCCTGTGTGTGGCAGGAAATCATAATGCCTAAATTACTGGCACTGCCCTTTCAGTGGTAACAAATATTATCACCTGTAAGAAATGTGCTTGTGGGAGGTGACTGAGAATGGGAATGGCTTTGTTCTCTGATGTTGTAGAAATCTGAAAGAAAGAAAACTCATGTGAATGGGTTCTTATGTGTCTAATTCTATACCATAGGACATGGATTTTCCTTTTGCCTCTACACACTTCTCCCAAAATTCCCATGTCTGTAAGTCAGATCCATAAATACACAAAAGTAGTGGATTCCTATTTCTTTTTTCCAATTCCTCACTGAAGTAATGGATATTAGGGCATAAATATCTTCTGTGAATCTTGTTTGGATCTTCTCAGATGTATTGAATGTGTCTTCGAAAGCATATTAGAAAAGAACGTACTTACTAATTCTAGTTAATTCCCATGATAATGATGTACCAAAAATTACATTTACTAGGTTCCATTAGAAAACTTATCTTGTCCCTTTTCTTCATTTTTAGTCACAACAGAAAGCCCATGAAGAATGGTAGTATCTGCAGTTTTCCAAAGAGGCTAAACCAGAAGCAATCAGGGACCTTGTAAGATGCCTACTAACTGCAAACCAGCATATTATTGTTGCATTATATAATACAGCTCCTATTCAACATGTGCTAGAACATCTACTCAGATTAATAAGTTATTGTAAGAATATAAATCTCACAGATTTCTGCATAGTATGAACTTTCTTGTGAAGAAATGAAGGTTAGATGCATGCCATGAAATACAATTCTTCCACAGGTAGGAGTAGCTTTTTCAGTGAAGTTCACCTCACAGTGCAAGTGGTCAAGATTGCTATGGATTCTTTTTCTAAGGTAAAGGCAGCAATAAGAGGGTAATTGGCATTAAGGAATAAGCATTTGTGATTTAACAATAATATTATAATTTAACAGAGATGAACATGTCCCTAAAATGGTGGATGAAATGACAAATGTTTGGAAGAATTCCCAAGCACTTTGTTTACAAAAGTCAAATGAAAAAGAGTAGTATTGAAAATTGTGGTTAGAATATGCATACAAGAACATGACAGTGTTAGGGGGCATTTTGCTAGTAACCTGAGGATGACCCTATTAACATCATCAGCCAGACAATGGCCATCAGATAGAAGCTATGAGTGGTTTGTTGGAAACATTGTGTGTTGTCAGTGATGCTGCCATCATTTAAGTTCTTGAAATGAGGTACTCCTCTTTTAACAACTGGAATCCTCACTCTTTGTTTACAGACAAGGGAAAACAGATTCCAACAAAGCAGTTGTTGAACTCTCATAGGCTCAGAAAGTTACGCTGAACATTTACTGAGAAACACTACCTGAAACACTGTCCATGAGAAGTATTTGAAGTCCACAGCATACACTGGAGCAAGAGGTACACATTTTCTTGGTTTCCGTGACACTGTGATCAGCCCCTCAGTCTCTGGCCCCACAGACTGTGAAAGGAATGAACAGCCACAGATAGGAGACTAAAACCAGTCCTGTTGGCTAGGCTTATCCTATTCAGTACCCTGGAGGTATGGAAGCCCGCATAGAAGGTATGAGCACATTGCATGACCAGTTTTTCTCAGGAAACCCAGACCACAGCAAGATATGTGAGGACAGAGAAATTCTTACCAGTGTGCTCCACATCCCAGGCCAGGTGCTGTAGCCTGACCTCCCTATTAGAGAGGTAAGTAGATGTCCACTCTTTCTCCATAAACATGTGGGACAAGATGTTTTTTTCCCTTTCCAAAAAGACATGGGGACTCAACTTCACACTGAGAAGCGAGGTGGCAGGTTTTCTTTGGAAATCCTTTCTCAGCTGCACAGGGGGTCACCCACAGCCCTGTAACCTGCTTGCACTGCAGCTGAGGTGCTGCTGTTCATCAGCAAGACATTACTTTACAAATCACATCCCACCATAAACTTGGACACCATAGTGCATATGTAGTAAGAAGCAGATAGCCATAAATGATCATCCAAACTCTGTACATCCCACAGGCAAGCTACCTTTGGGAGAAGCTATTGTAGTAGAAATCTATGTTAAAGTCAGGAAACTATAAAGAAGACATATAGTCACTTATTTTTCTGTACATCACTGCAATAAAATTTAGAGATTGGCAAATGTGATATATGTGTGTCTGCTATGAAACTAAGACAGTTTTCTGTGTTATGCACCTTTACATTTTCTGGGTCTGAAACCATTTCAGGTAGACAATATTTCACCATTTTTCTGTGCCAGACTATTAATGTGTAGTGAAAACAGTGTTTTCTCTTGGAGACTTGAGTCTTGCTTTTGAGCTTTTGTTGCCTTGTTATTTGGGCATAAATGGGTGCTTCTTTGAGCATGCAAAAATATATTGGCAAGAATAAACATGGAAAGTGAGTGTATTTTGCTTACATGTTGGCAACGATGCAGATGTGAAAGGAATATGTGACACAGAGAAAGAACTCATAAATAGTATACATTAATCACTTGAAACATTGCGACTGTGCCTTGGAGTTCATGACAATATACTCACATTCATTGTTGCACAAGACTGTTCATCTATCACTATATTACACAAACTGCAGTAGTAGTAAATTCTATTAATACCCACTCATTTATTTATATGACTTAAACTTTCATTTCCCCTTCTGAGACTCACAGGTACCCCAAAAGTACTGCTTATGTATTCAGCAGCCCTACTTAGAGCTTGCGTGTTTAAAGCATGGAATTGCCCATGTCCTGTCTCTTCTTTTTTATTAACAAGGCATAAAGTGAGAGTAGTCAGAATGCCTGGCTAGGAAAGGTGAGATCTGGGGTCCAGCTCTGGCTAAGATGAATATTAAGTATTCAATAGTCACATTTAATATTCATATTTTAATCATTTAATCTTTAAAGGAGACAGGGAGTCTAAACCATGTCTCCCATGTGAGTCTTTGAGCAGTCAGGTTTCAGGATCTGCACATTCCTTCTCTCTGGCCAATACAACAGTTCACTATTTCCACAGCAGCAGATAAACACTAGCAGAGTAAATTCTGGACTAGCTCACCCTGAATGCCTGGCCACTTGGATTGGACCTGTACAGACAAATGAAATAAAGTCTGGGAATTAGTCTTCCAAGGACCTTTTCCATGGGCAGTTTGGATGAGGCACGCCTGTCTCTGGAAAGGTTGGTGAGTATAACTGTTACCTCAGGAACTGTGTTGTGACAGAGTTTGGAAAATTATTCACTAGTAAAGTTGCAGCCAGGGCACCCTGGGCTTGCTTATGGATGAGAGTGAGTTTCTGATGCTGCTCATTATCTTCTAGACATCCTGCTACATACCTCACACCTTGGGTTAATGTGACATCTTCTTGTCCTTCAGCTGTGTTTTGTGAACAGGGGATACAGAATGGGCAGATTCCTTTTGGGTTGCAAAGCCATGAGTCATAATTGGGCTCTAAGCCTTGGGGAGACACATCCCTCCCTGCAGCTTTGCTTGTTTCAGACATTTTTTTTTCATTCATTCCATTAGCTGCAAGCGAAGACAAATCCTACTCAAAGGACACCAGATATACCTGTGGTTTATCTGCGAACTCTGGACACCCAGTGCAGGGATGAAGGCTCCCTGAGGTACTGAAATAGGCAGTGCCAGGCACTGCAATGCTGAGCACTGCTGTGTGCAAGTTCTCTGGTAGACCAAGCATGAGGGATTGATGTGAACACACTGTATCAATGTAATTAAAGTATGAAATATGTGTAGCCATGATGGACCTGCTTCTTAGTTTTCTTATTAAGAATCACATGGACATGTGGCACAACAGAATACAGTCTACACTTGGGGTGGGATACTAACATCCAATTTCTTTCTACATCACTTCTTATTATATAATTTGCTGTTTATCATTCTGCATGATGTCATGATAATGAAGGACTTTCTTATGTTGGTAGACCATCCCCTTGCAGGGAGAGAATATCTAGATTTTAAAAATGTAGTTGTCGCCTATCAGCTAGTCAGAAAACAAAGCACAGATCACAGGTAGAAGAAAACACCCATATCTTGTTTAAAACTGAGCCAAAGAAATAGTCTCACAGACGCACACTGAAATCTTGACTGGTGCTTAAAGCTTTGAGTTCACTGGTACAATGCTAAAGTGGCTGGATGGAGTCTCTGGCACCTCATTATCTTAACATAATGTTGCATTACTCTAGTGTACAATCTGTTGTTGTTAAGACATCTCTTCATGATGTGAGCTGGTTTTTGTTGGTTTCTTTTGGGGTTTTTTTTGGTAAATAATGCTGCAGTTGCAGATGCTACTGGTAAATTAAAACACCACAGGGTCACACAAACTGCTCATACAGACAAATATAATCAAAAAGTATATCAAGCACTCTCCAAATTGGTACAAAATGATCTGATGTTAGCTGGTGTCATTACATTGACAACCTGTTGGACAACTAACCAGGTAATGCTGTGTGTGTCATCAAGAGGAAACATTGACTTATTTTAATTAGCACTGCAGGAGAAAAACAGAAAGCAGAACCAGAAAGCAGCATCTTTAAAGGCAACTGGTGGTCTTTTGGTGCATACTCAATACTGTGCAAATACTGTCTTAAAAATCTTGTTTTAAAAGTTTTCTACTTATAGTGAGAAATTAGAATTTATAGTTTATTTATAATTATGATTTATGATTCATAACGTCAAATGAGTGTGTGTCTGAACTCTTAATCTTTTTAGCCATTAGATGGGGAAGTTTTTCTAATACACAGTATTGATTGGTGTTGTCTATTTGATGATTAACTCCTGAAATCAATTTGGAGATAACTTACTGCAAATTGGTTTTGAAAGTAGATCAAAGAAGGATTTCAGAATTACTTTCTTCTATTTTCTGTCATGCTTGTCCAGTAATCTGAATAAAGAGGATTTCAGAAGATGAGGGTGATTTAAAGTGGATCATTGGTAAGATACTACACAATATTCACATCTAATAGAAGTAAGTTGGTTCTGCATCTCATTTGGACTCTAAGGAAAAGATCAGTTTTCATCACAGATTCTACAGGTAATAAAAACATAGAAACTACCTTTCACAGTAAGAAAGTGTGATGCATCTAATTTGTAGGATTTTTTTTTCTTCCTCTGAGGAGTGGGAGTTAAAAAAAGTAGTGATAATTGTGATTAAAAATGCAGTAGGTACTACTAATGACATTACACAATCTGAGAGTACGGATTTTCCAGAGAATAGTGCATTTAGAATAATTCACTGGCTATAATTATACAGATCATTTTCCTAACGCAGTGCTCCCACCGACATCGTAACTCCATTATTCACTGATGTACCTAATGAATGTACCTATTGCACTCAGAAACTATCACTTTGATTCTGAGCCCCATGCAATTGTTTAAAAACCTATCTCTGAGTGGCTTGAATAATCCTGAAAGAAAGTGGGGGTTCATGCCTTGGTGTGCTTAAAAGGAGACCTGCTGTCAATCTAGAGTTTGAGGCGTGGGCTGTTGCAGACCAGGAGCGCATTGAAGGGTGATAAACCTGTGTTTGCATTTCAGATGACATTTCTATATAAAAGGATCGCCTATAAATAGTTTATGGAGGGTTAATTAATGTTACCAGCATGTTACAGACATAGATAGATACATGCACTCCGACAGAAGACAGTAGGTGGGCATGAGCTATTGGTTTAGACAGCCTGTTCACCTGATGGATTTTCTCCAGCTGACTACAGCAATTTATTAAAATGTCTATTAATAATGTAGATAGATGTAAGCTAAATTTATATACTCCAGGTGACTACAGCATTCCCTACAGAAGTTTGGGTATATGTTTGGATCACCTCAGCATGAGCTGGGACTAAAAGTCAGGTCCCCTGACACAGGTGCCAGGGCTGCTGCTGTAAAAGCAGAGGACAAATGCAGGTATCTTGCTGGAGAAATGGGCTATAGGAACCCAGCTGCATGAACACAAACATCTTTCAGTGCCCTTATCTGTAGTAGGATGTGGATGAGCACTGGCTTCTGGTATCTGGACTGGTACAGTGTTTTAGCTAATAAAATTTCATGGGCAATTTATGGAGATAAATTTATGGAGACTGGAGGGACTTAGATCAGTCCCTGCACCACCTACAGTACAGGCATGTTCTTCCCCTCTCTGACTGAACCCAGTGATCTGCAGGGTGGTACAACAGGAGAGGGGGAGTGTGCACTTACTCCAGAATAGTCCCTGGTTTCCTCATCCTTTGCAGATAAGAGATATGGATGTGAACTGCCTGAGGGTAAGGACAAAACTGAATCCAGTTTTTCTGGTGTACACAGGGGCACCTTAACCAGAAAAGGCCATTTGTAAAAGACAAGCACTGCTCTTTTCAAAAAGCAGAACAAAGTCTTACTCAGTTTTCATTGGCTTTGGGAGACATTTGAGTCAGGGCTTACTGTTTTCGTCTCTGTACCTCCACACTAAAGAAGATTGGTATTTCAAAGTATTTTCATTCACATCTTAGATGAGCATGATGCAGCCCTCCCTGCCCACTGGGCTACTCTGGAACTCACTCCATCCTGCAGTAGACACAGTACCAGGTCAGTGGTAGTGCTGCTTGACATGAAATCACCTCTCTAGAGCAAATCCAATTCCCTTTGTCTCAAAGTGTACTTATTTCCTACATGCTACAATGTAGTCCTGATAGCTACAGGGCAAGCTGAGATGGACATGTGTGTGTGTAGGGGTCAGAGAGGGAAGGGTAATAAAGACAGAGGAAACAAACTGTGCTAGCACAGATCATCTCTACTCCCTAAGAATAGAGCAACTCCTGGTTCTCTGGTTTCTCAACAAAGCTGAGGTGAAAGTGTTTAGAAACCTTCTTTGTAACTGAACAGGCAGTAATTGGAAGAGTATATTTTTAAATGAAGAAGACAATTTTACTCTTTCACAGCAGGTTTCTTCTGGATATTGCTAAAAGTGCTCCTGTGATGTCTACCTACATAATTAACCTCTTGCCCACTTCAGTCTCCCTTTTACAAGCCTGCATCTGCTGCTGATACACATGGGTAGGATTAATCCCATTAAAAATATTATGCTAATTAGATTTTGCCATTGACCTCTCATTTTCACACAGACTGTGGCTTGTAGGAATCTTTTTTACTTATTATAATGCTTCTGCTTAGTGATGTCTGAGTTGTTCCTTTCAACAAACTAGCTGATAAGTTTTCTCTCCTTTCTGTGGGATACACTTTGGTTCCCTGCTCTAAGGGAGGCTCCAATCAATCTTTCATTCTTTCCTGAGGATTACAGAGAGGCTGGAGACAAGATTTTCCTGAGTCTGTGTTTTTTGTGTGCTACTCTATTAAGAGACAAATGCAATGAGAACAAATCCAAGTCACAAATGCACCTGGCATCAACCCACTCCCTAACCTGTCTTCTGTGAGTCTTCCGACCTTCTCTTATCACTGGGCATCTTTAAGGCTTATGTGAATGGGCTTCTTCCTGGAAGAAACTTATAGCTCCATCTACAGTACAGGTTTGGGTTTACAATGGAAAGTTACAACACGAAAAAGGCCACTGGCACGCGAAAAATTCAGAGGCTGGGGAGAATAAAAGAGGGGATTTACTATTTCTTTGCTTCAAAAATAGAACCATAGAATCATAGAATCATTTTAGTTGGAAAAGACCTTTAAGAACATTGAGTCCAACCACTAAACTATACTGCCAATCCCACCACTAAACCATATCCCACAGCACCTCACCTACACATCTTTTAAATCCTTTCAGAGATGGTGACTCCACCACCTCCCTGGGAACCCTGTTTGTCAAGAACCTGTCCTTGACAACCTGTTCTGTGAAGAAGTTTTTTCTAATGTCCAACCTAAACCTCAGCTGGCACAACTTGAGGACATTTCCTCTTGTCCTATTATTTGTTACTTGTGAGAAAAGACCAACACCCACCTCACTACAACCTCCTTTCATGCAGTTGTAGAGAGCAATAAGGTCTCCTCTGAGCCTCCTTTTCTCCAGACTAAACAGCAGCAGTTCCCTCAGCTACTTGTCATAAGACTTGTTCTCTAGACCCTTCACCAGCTTTGTTGCCCTTCTGTGGACACACTCAAGCAGCACAATGTTATTCTTGTAGTTAGGAGCCAAAAGCTGAACACAGTATTTGAAGTGTGGCCTCCCTAGTGCCCAGTATTCAAAGTGTGTCCTCACCATTGCCATGTATAGAGGGAAAATCACCTCCTTGGTTCTGCTGGCCACACTATTTCTAATCCAAGCCAGGGTGCCAGTGGCCTTCTTGGCCACCTGGGCACAATGCCGGCTCATGTTCAGCTGGTAGTCCTCCAGCACCCCCTGGTCCTTTTCTGCTGGGCAGCTTTCCAGCCACTCCTCCCCAGTCCTGTAGCATTGCCTGGGGTTCTTGTGGCCCAAGTGCAGGACTCAGCACTTGGTCTTGTTGAACCTCATACCCTCAAGCATATTGACACGCTTGCTCAGATTGGTGTTGTCTGCAGACTTACTGAGGGCACCCTTGATCCCTTTATCCAGATCATTGATAAAGATATTAAACAGAGCAGGCACCAATACTGAGCCCTGGGGGGCACTCCTCGTGTCTGGCCACCAACTGGACTTAATAAAAAGAAGGTGTCAATATTTCAAAATGAGAATCTACAGGCAGTTTAGCACTCAGCACACTGTAAAAAACTCCATGTGGTGTTAAAGCATAACATAAAAAGGCAGACACTATTCAGAGAAGCGAGTAAGTTACTGTGGAATATATCTGTATAGTATAAATATAACCCAAAAAGCAAGAGTGACTGCTGCTTAAAAAAAGCAGCAGGAATTTTTATCTTTCTTGCTGTACTACATGCCGCTTCACCAGGCACTATACTAGTTTGTTTTAGTACACATCATCTGTGTGTGGGAGTTTATATCTGTGGAGAGCTTGTAGCATTTGACCAGATTTGAGTGAGTGATGCAAATATGTTATGTATGGTGCATTTATACTTGCTACTATAAATGAAAAAAGGGATTGTCACAGGGAAAGTCTGGGCTTGGGGTGAAATAGGGAAGGAGGGAAACATATTTTGAAGAAAACAAACTTGAGATACAGTTGCTATGAATCAGATTTTGATCTCATCATCAAAAATGTGAACTAGGAGTAAGAACAGTTGTTTAATAAATCCTTGTGACATTAAAGAGTTACATCAGATTTTTATGCCACCACTACTGAGATCACAAATTGACCACTCATATTAAAATCTTTAGAAACAGGAGAGACCTTGGTTCTCTTCACAATCACAGTAAGTGTTCTGCCCAGACACAGTGTGCTAATTTAGGAAGAGAGCCCTTGTGATAAAATTTTCAAACATGTTGTATCAAGTTGATCACAGACAGCACAGAGCTCATTCTCTAGCAAAATATATAGAGTGTATACAGTTGTTCTGTAAGTACAGTAACTGCCTTGTCTTCAAAGAATGATAAATAACTTGCACCCATTAGGTAGTTAGGCAAAACACAGCAAATTTTAATGTTTTTTGAATGATTATCTAAATACTAACTATCCTTAAGAGACCTTTAAGGTATCTCTGGGCAGACTCAGTAACAGAGCTAATACAGTTAGTGCAGAGTACATCATATAGGAAAACCTACACTTTAGAGGACATAATCAATATTTCAACATTCCCTCTGTACTTAAAATTTTGCTAAGAACTCTCATGAGACATTCCACACATGGTCATTGCTGTTCTGATTCTTGCTTTTATTTCATCTTTAATGGCTAACAAAACAATATGGCTATCTTTTCTGTATTAAAGGAGTGAGCCTTAAGAAATTTGAGGATTATTCCAGCTCACGTCAGCATAAACATACAGAAATCAGCCCTTAGCATCCAAAATTGATGGCAAGTAATTCATCTGGAATTAATTGGTATTACTTAATGAAACTGGTGAATTCAGGAGTATGCCCACTTACACATGATTTCCATAAATGTTTAGATTATCAGACCTTACATTTCCTTATCTACTAGTATTAATATTTTGTATCAAATAAATGTACTAATTATTCAATATTTTATTGCATTTCAGTCTCTGTGTATTATGGAAGAGCTTCTTAAAACCATAGACATGAATTTCACTCTCAAGAGAAGAAGTGGTTGAAAGTGTCTCCTGTTTTTATTTCAAGGAGTTAAATTAGATGCTCTGAATAAAATTTGCAGAGGTGCCTAGATTGCTTAGGAATCTACACCTTACTTAAAAAAAAAATGCATTTGGACCTTTGGAATCCATCCTGTGATATCCATGTAGGCACTTTGAAAATTTTGCCTTAGGTTATTCTAAGATTCTGCTGACAGCTCTGTGCAGTATTTGCAGTTTAGTGAAAAAGGTGTGTAGTACATGATCGAAAATAGTGTCAAAAATACTGAAGAGCCAAACAAAGACGAAAGTCAGACTTGTACCGTCTCTGTGAAACAAGACTGATATTTCCTGTCCCAGTGAAATGTGGTGGGTGGGGTATTTAGAAAATGTGAAATCGAAAAAGAAAGCTTTTCATGGGTGAGATTTTCTCTCAGAAAATGGTCTGTGCAGTGAAACAGTAGGACATTCACTGTGTTAGCACAGCAGCACCACCTTGTGCATATGTACTCGCTGTACTCCATGTATTTACCTGTAGAGACCTAGTAATGTTTGCAGGTTTTAGTGCACATAACTCTGTGGCTGCATATTATATCTTGCATATAAAAAAATGAAACATATATAAATCCTAAAGGTACTGATGTACTTCTTATAGCTAGTAACCTTGACGTGCATGTAGTATTGATATGTGCATTTTTCATTCCATCTCCAAGACTGTAATAGTCATAGGCTACTACTATGGAGCTCAGAAAAGCTTTTCACAGGGGTAGTAGGAGCATCTCTGAAGAGTTCTGTGACATACTTACAATGAAAGTTGAAACTACTTTTGTTGAGAGTCTGTTGTCATTATAAAGTAAGTTTGATCCATAAATAATTCATAAACCAGCATATGAAACTTGTTCTAAATTTCAGTAAGGCTGGAGCAATTTACCCCATCGGCAGAGAGCTGTGTGTACATGAAAGTTAGAAAGTGTCTCTAGATCAAGACTTAAAACTTTAAGTACTGTGCTCCATTTTTTTTCTGTTCCCAGTACTCATCTAGCTCAGATTGCACTCTCTGCCTTTAGAGCTGGATTAAAGATGTCAGATGCAGACTGAGGATATACCTTAAAGCCTTGTGAAAACCAAGGTTTCAGTATTAAGCAATCTGAAAATAGAAGGGCCTAAAAGGAACAAGACTGAGAACATAAACTGGGATGAGAACTCACACACATTTACACTGAGAAATGACTTTGTTCCTTTCTGCAACATGGAATATCTCTGGTTAGTATATGCTCAGTTATTCATTATTAAGGTGATTCTTCCCTCAAAAGCATTCCAGGGTCAGGATTTTGACTTGACAGGGACTTCCTTGAGTCAGCTGTAGTAACGTATTCCTGACCTTGACATTGCTTATTGCCTGCATCTAGGTGAATTCTGAGCAATCTCTGGGCTGTAGGATTTATAATTTACTCTGCAAAGCCCTTATTTTCTTAGAAGGACAGTAGGATAACAAAGATGCCTAATCTAAGTTGTCTAAAATAATTTGACAGATATAAATAGATGTTGCACCATTTCATTTTGGCACCCAGAATTAGTAGTCCAGAACAGGCCCTGCATGCCTGCCTTTGTTCCTTGAGGTAGAGGTAACTCTGATAAAAACACTGCTTAGACAGTGTTCAGGATCTTGAAAGTGTAAAAGGCATGAAAGCAAGCCCTGCTGCTTACAGATATTCTCTGTAGGAAATTTATTTTGGGCAATATCACTACAAGAAAACATATTTAAAAGATATGTTCTTATAGTAAGCACATAGCCAGTAAGTGGATGATTTTCTACCTTGACGTAGGTCTCTACAAGTTAGGGTAGCATAGTACTGATTCCACCATGCTCATGTATTCCGAGTATTCTGCCAAATTTTCAACAGTGCTGCCTGCTGCTAAATCAGTATTTGCTGTTGGGTAACACTCTTTGTTCTTCACATTCAGCCTAGAAACAGATAATGTCTCCCTGCTTGACTGTTTCATTCAGATACTCTACATAAACAAAACTGCATGTTTCTGTCGTGCTTTCACAAGGCACCTCTAGGTCTCACAGTTCTCAAGGGAATTAAGTCATATAAAAGCTGGCTTTTGGCAGTAAATTCCATTCCTGCTTTGCACATGTGGAAATGCAGGTCTTGGAGAAACCACCCCAGCACCCAGACCAGAAGGTAGGTTGTGTGTCTTCCAGCACTACCAGGTAATTATTCTTGTGTGATATCTGTGTTAAGAAAATTCATTTCATTTCAAGCCACGGGTCTCTACTGTTTCACCAAGCATTTAAAACCTGTATTCAAGTTCTTTATAGAGTGTTAATATTAAACCCATTATGACCTTGAGGTTGCCAACATGACTATGTCAGGCTGTGTTCTTACTTCTACTGGGACTGCACCTCAGATGAACACGTCTAAATTAGCTTAAGCTAGCTGCCTGGAGTGATGGTAGCCAAGGAGACACCATGATTTGGTAAATACTAAGTATATCCTGAACAAACACCTGGGTGGTTAGTCCATACTGGGATCTATACAGCCACACTGATGGCTTTAGCTGACAGTATCTAGCTAATTATTTGCTCTGGTTTTACCCTTTGTAGTTACAAAGCTGACTGCTGAACACACATATCTCAGCCAACATGGTTTAGCATTTACTCACTGAAAGTGGCAGTTTACTACAGACTATTCCATAGCAAAATCAAGCCAATTCTAGGTCTCTAGAAACTCTTCTGAGCCAGACCATTTTGTCTTTCTTGTTATTAAATAAACTCAATAGTGTTGTCACTTCAAGGAAAACTACAGCTGCTTGCTATTAAGGGAATTGATAAAATTAAATCTACATTAGTCACTGGACAGATGAACACTTGTGTCTGAAATCAAATACTACTCATTTCTAGTGAGAGGCAAGTGTTCACCACAAATTGATAAAAGATGCCACCTTTCATGAAGATATAGTTTGGTTTTCTTCTTTACTGAGCTGCACTGTTGGGTAGAACTGAAAATGGACAGTTGTCAGTGACAGGTTTAAATTACTATTTTTTCTTCATGGGTATTAAAGACTTTTGACATGACAGATTAAATCATCAGTACTTTTCCTCTGATCAAAAATAAACCCAATAGCAAGAAAGCCTGTGTATCCTTGCTTCCACGTTATCACTCAAGGCCCAGCTCAAACTGTTTACTCGTGCCCATTTAAAAATTGAAAATCACGCCCTCTTAAGCTGAAGGCATGTCTGCTTGCCTACAGTCTGCAGCACAATTTATATGAGGAAACTGAGTATCCATATATCCATATAATTAAAAGTTATTCAGAGTCAGCTACAGAAGATAAAAGAGCACTCTGGAGGGTGTGGGAGGCAGGTGTGCTGTGAGTATTGCTGTGCATAGCAAGCAGCCTGCCTAGCAAGCGCTGCTGCATTTCTTGAAGTTGCTTCCTGTGTTGCCTTGGCTGTTGGAGCACTAAACACTACCTCACTGCTCGGTTCGGCTTCACCAAGCTTTTGGGTTAAAAGTACTCTGACTGCTAGTATATCCCATGGTGCATGAGGGAACTTGGAAACATCCGCTCCTGCAAGATTTTGTAGATAGTTTTCAGGGTCCACTTGATTGTTTTGTAAGACAAAACATATAAAGCTGTGTCACAAGTGTTGAGGATTGGCACTGCTGAGTCAAGGACTTTATAAATGACATATTCCTAAATCTACATAATTCCACAATAGCTGTGGTGCTCTTGACCAGAACGGGTTTGTGATCCCCATCTTTTAGGCAGCATTGCTAGGTACAGAATCATTTAATTCTGCAACAATTGCAACTGTATGTAAATTCTGATGTACTTCCAAAAGTATGAAGGTCTAGAAGGTAGTAGCTAGTTTGCATTTATGTAGGCAAAATCACCCTTGACTAGCCTGATAGCCTCCTATGACAAATTAACTAGCTTGGTGGATGAGAGGAGAGCAGTGAATGTTGTTTAGCTTGACTTTAGTCTTTCAACTCTTTACCATAACGTCCTCACATGCAAACTAATACAGTACAAACTAGATGTTTGGACAGTGAAGTGGACTGAAAACTGGATGAACATCTGGGTTTGGAGGTTTGTGATCAGCAGCATAAAGTTCAAGCAGAGATTACTCACTGTTGGTGCCTCCCAGGGGCCAACATTGGGACCAATACTGTTTAATGACTCCACTAATAACCTGGATGAAGGGACAGATGATACAAAATTGGGAGGACTGATGATTGTACTAGCTGGTTATGCTGCCGTTAAAAAGCACCTTGACATTCTGGAGAAGGTATCAAGGAATCTCATGAAGTTCAACAAAGGCAAGTGGCATAAAATACCCCAGGCACCAGTACATGCTGGGGGCTGATAAGCTGTAGTGCAGCTTTCAGGAAAAAGGCTTGGTGGTCCTGGTGAAGATCAGGTTGACCACAAGCCAGCAATAAACCTGTGCCAGAATTTTACTGTAGGGAGTTACACATCCTAGGAATCTTCTACTGGACTCTGCTTAATTTACTAGAAAAGAGGTAGCCCACTATGACAAACACACCACATCTAGTGAAATATATCTTACGCTGTTCATGGTTGATGATTTGTTTGAGATGTCCTCTGGTAAAACTGGTTTAGGGAAGAGAAATTAATGGTCTAATATAAAGTCATATTTTTCTAAAAGCAGTAACAATGTACAGCTGCAGTTTTGAAAAGGAACTTTTTTTCTTTCACTGCTAGCATGTCTTCTTCAGATTAATTTCATCTGTTCTTTTGTGCATAATCAAAAAGCCTGAGTTCCTTCCACAATACCCTTTTTTCATATAAGACAGTGTAAGACATGTATAGACTACGTCTTAATTATTTCCAGTCCCCAACTTTCTGTTACTTCTCCTCAACACATTTTTCTATGGAAAATTAGAAATAAACATCATGTGGCCTTTTAGGAAAAAAAAATTAAAAATCTGGTACTGGGTGTCCTGTTACAGAACTGCCATAAAATTAGAAATATACTCTCCCAGTGACCTCAACAGGTAGCTCTGAATCCTGATGATATGGATGAGTGTAAGTAGCTACCCATCTACTTTGCATTTGCACCAAGGCAGACCTGGGTTGAAGAAATGTTCACAGTGAGGGATAGCTAGGAATCACTTTGTTTTTTTGCAGATTGTTCAAGACAACTGTATTAGTCATACGGAATGGTGAACAGAGGAAGGGGAAACAAAGAGGAAGAATGGGAACTGTTATGAGCTGCCACCAGGATGTTTTATCTATCCACAGTCCTTTGGTTTTCTAGGAACTGAGGTCAGGGACAAAAAAATCCAATACACTGGGGACTACATTAGTAGTCCTGGTGGCCAATTGCACCCCACAAGGCACAGACCCAGTGTCCCTTTGGTAAAGCACAGAAAAAGGTCAGACTGAACAGAGGGTCTGTAGATGATCAATCCTTCCTGTATAACTTGGTCAAACAGTAGGACTGCTATTAAAAGAGGGTGACAGGAGTTATAGGAGTAGGTGACAAGACAGGAGTTACAAGACACAGAAGGTAGGAGAATTCAGCTTGGACTTTAAGACGACTAAATGTACATCATGAGTATTGTGTCTAAGCTCCCACTGAGAGTAATTAGAATATAGTTGTGTAAAGCTGATGGGACAGTAGGCCATTTCTTCCCAGGTTCCTTCTGCCTCTTCAAAAGGACATGAGTCTCCCTTTCTATCATGCCTACCTGCCTATGATGCCTTAGAATATCTCTGCTGGTGTTGGCCATCTATAACTGGGCAGCTGGATTGCTTCCTGGGTGTAGACCATTACAGGAGTCAGGAGACACATTCAGCTGAGACAGTGCAGATGTCTACCTAAGGATGGATTGTGCTGATTGGCAGGACTAGAGGGGACCAGCTGCACCCAAGCAAGATCTGCTGCCATGTGAAATGTCCTCAGGTTTCTAAGACATGTGCATAGGTTGGCAGAATTCTCACAGGACCTATGGAAGATCCATGCTTCCCTACAAGGGCAGCTATAGCTCAGCTGGGATACTCCAGGGACTCTCAGACACATACGTAAACAACTGGATTTACTCCTAGTATTACTCTCAGACAGAGAGTGTTATTGGCAAGCATACAGTCAGTTGCAGAATGAAAATTATCTTGCTTTTTCCCTACCATAATCCTTCTTTAGCTAGTGGTGTCCCTATAGGTAATATTTGCATGAACATGTGTCATCCTCCAGGGCATCTGCAAAATCTTTGCTTTGGCTCTTCTCTTATGTCACTTGGTTACAGGTAGCTTTTTCTATTCCCCACCAGCTGGCTGGAGACCTTCTGGGAAAGAGAAGATGGAACAGATAGCAGACAAAGTTGTGTATTTATGGTATAAATTGCTATGAACTGCCAGATGAAAAAACATGCACTTTGGAACTGTGGAAAGGCCTGGTGTTTGCTCACAAAAGATTCATGACTGAGCACATGGATAATGAACATCACTGTGTTGTCAGTCGCTCAAATAGAAACTGGGATTTAGGCTGGAAAAAAAAAAATTGAAAATAATTAAAATATATTTGCCCCCAAAAGAGAGTTATGTGTCTGAGTACAGAAACAGAGCCTTGCTCTAAGGAGCAGAGTGCTCCCCTGTAGCTTCCCCTACCATACCATGTTTCAATGCTCCTCAATGTGTTGGACATTTCTACTTTTTTCTTTTTTTTGTTAGTTGCACATATTTGGACAGGATACGTGCAAGTGAGCCACTGTTCTGTGGAATAGGCAGAAAATTCAGTAAATAAACATCTCAAAGCCTAGACTATGAATTTAGAAATCAGTGGCCTTATGACTTACCTCTTCCCTTCTAGCTGTTTCCATTTCACTTGCAATATATGATTTGCTATCTCTCAATGTCAGTTCCAGGCTCTCTTGTCCTGATCTAATGAAATGAGAGCAACAGGTGCCTTTTAGTCTACTTAAGTGGTATCTAAAGCTGTATTTTAAACAAAAAGACCCTAAATTTTGATCAAAACTGCTATAATGATATTTTAATCTAGGAAATTGTAATCTGTGGTATTTTGCTGTGTGGTTTGACACTGTAGTTTAGCTGTGAAACAGTTTGCATCATTAAATGCAAAATGTCATTACATACTTATCCTTTTCTTGGATTCTTTTTTAACTAGATCTTGCTTTTAATTTTGCTTTAACGTTTCATACTGGAACATGCTTGGAGATGCAAGTACTACAGCTGTAATTTACTCTGGATGGTGTTATAGCCTTTCAATTTCAGAAACTTGGTTTCCAGAAAATAGCTCAGGGTTTTAATGCTGCTGTGTAGGTGGGTGACAGGCTTCACACCTGTGCAAGAGTTACTGACACCCATAAGACTGCATATAGTGCAGAAGATGTGCACTCAAACACACACACACCCCCCACTGCTTGGGAAACCAGTAACATCCACAGGTCCTGATGTTTGTCAAGACAAGAATAAGATTTTTGTTTCTTCATTTTTGCAATTCATGTCATGATTTCTGTTGTTTTAAACCTTTCACATGAGCTGTACTCAAATCCTCAGAAAAAAACCCCACCTCATTCACAACTGAAATAAAAGGGATTTTTTTCTCTGAGGACTGTGTTCAAGTTATGGTAGAACTGAGTAAAAAATGCATTGATATTTAACCTCTGGAGTCACTGTGTTATTGCTGACCTTATCTCTTGCAGATTTGTGCTGTGCAAAACCCTACTGGCAACTTTTGTTCTTTGTTGGCATAAAGAAAATGCTGCAGAGGTTTTCTACTTCCCTGTCGTTTGTCATCTCCCACTTTCTTTCCACCCCCTGAAATCTATCCTTCCCCTATCTGTCCAGTAAAATGCCTATTCATCTCCTCTCTCAAGGGCACTAGATTTTCAAATCAGCCTTTTCCCTGCCTTCGTCTAGACATGGACAAAAAAGGAATAGCTTAATTATATGGGGGGGGGGGGAATAAAAAAAAAATTAGCATTCATTTCATTCCACATTTGAATGAATAAAAGATGTGCAACTGAACAAAACCTGAAAGTAACACATTAGGCAGGCAGTGTCCCTGCTAGCAGCATACCCACCCTCTCAGGAAAAGCCTGTACCTGTTTGACAGCATTAGATGCTCATCCTATAATAACAGAGCTGTTGGTTTGCTGGAATCTCTGTCAGGAGTTTGGGTATTTGTATGTAACTCCAGTTCTTTGTCTTTCATTGTGTTAGGGTTTTTGAACTGGATGGAGTAAGCCTAAGGAGATGAGTCTTTTTGCCTTAAGCTAAATGGGATGAATACAGGCCACACATTAGACACATAGTTCGGGAAAGAGGCTAGTCTGTTGTGTGTTTGAGCAGTGCCCAACAACTTATCTAAGTCCTGTGCAAGACTGATGGGAAGTTTCAAGTGCTGTGCTAGCACAGATGACAGGAATTTTGAGATCTCTATGAGGCATATACAGCACAGTATCTAAGAAAGAATATTCATCTGTGACAATTTCAATACGTTGTTACACTACTAAAATACAAGATGATCTTCCTAACCTCTTATTACATGTTCTTCTATCCACACCCACATACATATTATACCCCCCACATATGTCTAAATTGCATTACTTTGAATAGATTTGTGCTTTATATGTCATGTGGTGAGTATACACAAACAGCATAATCTTTCCTTTCATTCTGAGTTCTCAAAACTGGTAGGGGTCCTATACTGGAAGGGCAAACTTGCTTTTAGTATACTGATCTGTACAGGCACTTCTGCTAACAAGATGAGCTGGTGATTTAGATTTATTTTCACATTTGTTAGGTGTATTTTGTAAAGCTCGCTCTTCAGGAATTATGAAGTGCAGCTGCTTTTCCTAAGAAAAAGTATAACAACTATTTGGAAGTCAAAAATGTCTCTGAATGGAGATGAAACCACAGTGACATAAATCCTGACTGTAAGTAACTAAATGCAAAATAACATGACAAGTGCCTTATCCAAGACTGCTTGCCAGCAAGCACTTAGACAAGGGACATATACATCTATTTTTTCCTGGTACTGCAAATCAGTGGTTCCATCACTCAAGACCAGAGTACACTTTTTATTTTCAGATAAAGTTAGAGTTAAAATGCTATGATGAGGATGTTGGAAAGAGTCCTGTTGACTTCATTGGACTTTGGGTCAAGTCCCTTGGCCCCAAGCCAACAAAGCATTTCAAGGATACTTTTAATATGTTCAGATACATATTGTACTTTCAAGGATTTATTAGACTCAGGTTTCCAAGGGCTATTCCATAACTCATACTTATTTATGTTATGTTACTGGCTCAGGGTTCTTGTAAAGAAACAGATTTTGACCGATCAAGATATTCTATGTATGCAGAATAAAAAATTCTCACTGAATTGAAACCATAGCCAACTTATTAACACTGACTGACTGACTGACTTCTTTATTCCGTAACATTTTATTTTGTCCAAGCATCTAAAGAGTCTTGTTTCAGCCTGTGTGTAAATAAAGGCCACCTAGGATTTGGGAACAGTAGACAGCAACCATAGCCCTGTGGCAATTCTGCCACATGATCATATACCACAGATTAAACCCATTAATACACCTGTGTCTCCACATTGTTAAAGTGATGGATTTCATTAAAAATCAACCACAGGAATTTGAAAATTTACATTGCAAAGGGAGGTTCATGTTTACATTGCAAAGGAAAATTCATGTTTACATTGCTAAGGGATATAATCTGCAAAAAGTAGCAAAACAGAATAGATCATCAACCTTAAGTCTCCTTGCAACTTGATCAACCCTAGTTACTGCTAATTTGAGCTTGGTTTCATTTTTTTTTCAGTAGTTTAGTGCCATCAGACAACACAGAAAATGGGGGCAAAGCACAAACACGTCTCTGCACTGGTCAAGAAGTAAAATCACTTAGGTAGCAGAGACCTACCTCACTTCCATTTTCAGTCATTAAGCTCAAAATCAAGAATCTCAGCCTTATATTCTTCTGTAACCTGGAAAGCAGGAATCACCACAAATCCATAAGCAAGTAAACATATGTGAGATGAGATACATTGCTCAATACATGAACAGGGTGCTTTGTAGTATATCACATATGACATGATAGCTCATGTTTAGATCACTTCCACTGTTGCCATCTTGTCTATAAGGCAATAGATTACTCAATCACCTCTTGCTGATGGTTTTGCACACGCTTGTGCTCCTAGTCACACTTAGGGCAAAACCAAAATGGTAAGACTCCACAAATAAATATTTTTTCAGTCAAAAAATGAGAATATTCAGTCTTTGATTGATATACAAGAGTTCCTGTCCAACTTCTCCTTCAGAGGTTTGAACATGTGCTTGTCACATACCTATTTGACTTTGTTATTCCAGCAGCAAGACTTTTATCTACCCAGCCTATTCATCATTATTCCACTCTTCTAGGTGATCTCAAGAATTTTATATTAAATTACTGATAAATCTGAGAATGTAAATTACCTTCACGTCTATTTTTTTCTTCAGGTGTCCTATACACTAATCCCACACTTTAACCAATGTGGTTTTTTGAAGACAGAGAAGGTCACAGAGAGCTTCCTCTAACAGGAAACCGACTACAAGAAGACACAGAAGGCCTGACTGCAATGAAATGTGTGCTACGGAGAGATGTTGCACTGGATATACAACTGCATACACTAACAACCTGTCCTTGGCCAAATAAAGTAAAATGGAATAACTTTGGTTGGAGGAATTCAGGAATACATCATGTTTAGATCATGATGTATCCTAATACTTAAGGCATGTGAGAAATGAGTTTAAATTCCTTCTAGCAGAAGAGGAATTTGACCCGTATTGCTTAGAAATTCTGGATAAACTTTCTGCTACATTATGAAACACAAACTAGAGGCAATGTGACTGTATCACTACTCTATGGATGAGGTGTTTCCACCTTGGTTTCTGGTGCTATATCAAATGCCAAGGGTTATTCTACATGCTTCCCAGATGGTGCACCAGAAAGGTCCAGGTATCAGAGAGACCCTTTGTCGAATTTGGTCATGTGTGGATGTCTCACATATCACTGGACACATAGAATGGCACTAGGACCTGTGTTGAGACAAATGAAGAACAACCCCTTGCCTTCTGAGATTAGGCTGTTATAGTTGCCCAGTAACATGAAAGTTTTCAGGTTTTAAATATGAAGAGACATAAGTTTTTCATTAGGATGAGGAAGCAAACAGTCTTGTCCCAAAACATTGGCATCAGATTGGTAATTTTCACTCAAAAGTATTTTACCTGGAGCTGGAAGTTTCACCATGTGACAGGGTACCCAAACAGAAGTGTAGGTGCTGTGCAGTCTTCTGATGTGTAAATCAAAGCAAATTTGAACCCAACTCAAAACAATCCTCAGGAGTGGCAGGTAAGACATTATTCTTATTGGTGACTATTACTTCTAGCATGCTGTGTTAATTTAAGGGCAAATGATGCCTGGTTATACATACATCTACATGCCAGGCAAGCACACAGAAATGCACAATCAGGGAGCTGTTACCAATGGTAAGGTTAAATTTAAGGTACAGCTTTATTCTTTTCAATGAAAAAAGTTTTTGTTCCAGACCCTGAATTCTTTTACTTTCTTATGTTAACTGTTAAGGACAGCAGGCCTAGTTCCGAACATATTAAAGCAGGTGTAAATGAGAAATAATTTCACTGGGTTGAATTTTGTTTCACTTACACATCAAAGCCAACATTTCTTCTGAAGGTCTTGCTGTCAGCATCACATTCAATTGAACATGTGTAGTCTTTGAAATATAGAGGAGCTGAACAAGGCTTTTAAGCAAATCCAGAAATTAGTGAAAGGGTCATTAGACTGTATCTGTATTCAGAAAGGTTTTTTTTTTTTTTTAATGAAGACAGATCCTAAATTACTAAAATTAATGCAAGATGTTCACAGGCTTTTCTAGTCACAACATAATGAGTCATACGCCAGCAACTCATTTGGTGTGTCTAAGTTAACCACCCTTCATTACTGTGGCACCATTGTTACATATCCTTGTAACAAGACATCCAGATTGGCACCAGTGCTTGCTACAGGTAAGAATTTCAGCTGATCACTTAGATATGCTTCAAAGAGCATAATTATTGCCCTTGGGTTACTTTCATCTCCACATCCTTGTGTGTATATGAAATATGCCATAACTGCCTTCTTACTTCTACTGTGTGGGATTTGTAAGTCATTTCAGTCTTAGAGTACAATTTACATGTATATAGTACTGGATTTAAATGTTTCTGAAATTCTGTAGTCTTAAATGGAAGCATGTTCTTGTCAGTCTATTAGTCCTTGAGCTGGATTCTCAGTTTCTTCATCATTTTTTGCAGGGTAAATTAGCTATTTGAGAAGTGGATGGGGAAGAGCATGGGCAGTGGCTCACTACTGCCTGAGTTCTTTTGTATTCCCTAATGAAGGGAATGACACTGCAGTTATGTCAGGCTGACAACACCTAAGTGGTAACCAGATGGGGGGTATGATATAAAGGTAGCCTGGATTTGGCATCTCCTGTTGGGAGCTGCAACATGGACTAAGACTGAAAAGGAGATGGTTCTAACTTCACCAGCACAAAACCTGGAAGTTGCAGACTCAGGGACAAGATATAAATGAACCATTTGATTTTACCCCACTGCCGGACACCATGCACCTAAGCCATTCAGGCAGCACTTGAACCTTTGAGATGAACATCCACAACTGATCTCTAATCTCCTCTGCCCTAGTCATGTTGCTTGTGTGGAATGTAAGTATTGAGCCCAAATAACAGATGTGTGATGCCAAAGCCGCACAGGAAAGAGGAGAGGGAAGAGAGGTGGGTTCCAGCCCACTTAGAAAAGGGTCTGTAAGACTTCCATGGTGCTCATATAGCCTTGCCTTCCATGCTGGGAGCAGAAAGGCATGTGGGTGAGCAGCCAGGAGCTGGATCACACTGCATATTAACAATGATGAGGCACTGGCTTCATCCCAGCACATCAACTGTCTCTCAGGGGTGTATGGAGAGGGTAGAGTGAAGGGGAGTATCTACTCTGCTGGTGCTGGGAAGTAGGAATTGCCTGAGTGTAGAGGCACACCCAGTGACAAGACATACAGAAGTGCCTCTCCTTCTCACTTCCTCCCCCCCCCCCCCCCCCCCCTCGGCCAGGAGTGGGTGTGAATGTGGAGAGAAGGAAGACAATGCCTAGCAGAGGAGTGGAATGATTTTGGCATTGAGAAAGAAAGATGCACAGATGCTGGAACTCACTATGGACTGAAATTCTGAGCCCAGGAAAGGGAAATGGAAGACTGCAGTCCTATTAACTGATACTAAAACCTACTCAAATGAGAAACGGTATTTGAAAAATGTGAGATATTGTGATTTTATTTAATGTGAGGAGAAGGAAGGAGAGATGAGAACAAAGTTTTTACAGGCAGTTAGATAGAGGATTTGTGATGCTGAAGCTCTGAAAGTGGGCCACCACTTGCTTGGTACTAACACCACAGCCCATTAAACACCAAAATACAATTGCATTACTGAGAAACCTTGGTGTGGTATATCCTAAATGTGCTAGTCTTTCTCCATTGCACAGTGGAGAAGCGATAAGCATACACCAGTTTTAAGACTGGTGTTTTGTTGACAATATAGCCTTGCAGAAAGGTCAAAATGTAAGTGCAGAGAAATTTACTTTCCCTGTGTGTAATGGGTCACTATGGTAACTTGTTACTGACTTACTGCAGGAGTCCTCTGTTGTAGGAAAGCTATAAGGCTCACATTCTTTCGTAGCTATCAATATGAAAAATGTTCTTGACAATGAGTCTGCCTAACTTGTTAGCAAGTTTTTACCACTGCAAGACCAATTAATTTGTGCATCTTCAGTTCTTTGAGTACAGGGAACTGAAAAAAAAAAAAAAAAAAAAAAAAATTCTTTATCCATCATACAGGTTTAGCAGGTGGTTTCATTCATGACTGTGCACCAATGTGCTGTGCAACTCTGTGTTGCTGGACTGTGTGAAGATGGGTTTTAGAAAAACAGGAAAAGTTTTAGGGAACCATGTGAAGAATCTTTCCTTGAACAGTTAGTAAGATGCACATATGGAAATATGAAAACTATAACAATGGAACTGATTTTGAATCAAGTATCAAACTAATAACTCAGGTTTAGGATTTTGCTCTGCTGGATACTTTCTCTCTGGAGAGTTTAATAGAACATACATGCATATGTGTTAACAGCTCAGTCTTTCAAGCAGTTTCCTGTCATTCTGCCATAAGGCATTTTCCTTCAAGGGGTAATCTCAGTATGGCATTATATGACAGACAAGAGATAAGCATTTTTTTCATCAAGCTGATTTTTGATTGCCTTTTTTCCATATATCTAAAATGAAAGCAATTTGACTGGGAAGTGGAGATCTGCTAATTGTCACTCAATATGTCATCTGTTTTCTCAGAGAAAAATAAATATGTTTATTTTTAGTGAGGAGTGTGAATATAGGTCCATAATAGTGACAGCAAGTGGAGCATGGGTTTAGGGAGAGTCCAAGGTCTCTTATTCTAAATCGCAAGCTGTGGCCAATCTTCTGTTGGGTCTAAGTACATAAAATTATCTTTAAAAATTAGAGCAGATAAGGCAGGGAAATTGAGAACCCTTGAACCTGGGCTTTTGAACTTGCATTTGACCTCCCTGTCTTGGGATAAGGCACAGTCCTGGCCATGCAGTAGAGCACCACATTAAAGTAAATTTCAGCGGCCACATCTGCACAGCGCAGCACCACCCAGAAGTGCTAGTTTACCTCCCAGACACACTGCTACAAGGAGATTTCTGTGTCCCCTCCTATCTAATGGGTTCATACAGCTTCTAGTTGCAGAGCTGGATCATTCAGTGTAACTGTGGAGATCTTTCATGGTGGTCTCTGTGTCCAGCGCTGTCCATCTGAGAGGGGACCCAAGCCCAGACTCTGGAACCTTCCTAGTGGAAGCTGCACCTAACTTCCTTCCCTATATCAAAGAAGTTTCAATTCAAACAAGTTCCAATTCACAAATCCTCTGGGAAAAATCAAAGAAACAAACCCAACAGAAAAAAACCCCACAATTCTCTGTCAGCTAGCTCAGTATATATTCTGATTAATACAGAAACTCTCATTGATCAAGATGAAGTTTAATTCTCTTTCCTTGTCTTTATCTACTCAGTGCCCTCCTTTCCATAGTTTTCTGATGATGTCCATGAAGTTTCACTGTTCAATTGTCTTTAAGGTTTTTACATGCATCTACATAAACGTCTCAAGAGCATTTAATTTCAACAGTCTAGTGGAGTCATTTGTCTGCTATACTACACAGCACTAAATTCTGAAAAACCCTATTTAACATTATTTTGTTTGACCCTTAAATGCAGAGACTACCTCTGCTTTATAAGAGATGAAAAATGAATTGTCTGAAATAAATGACTTTCAGGAAAAGGTTTGGAACAGATCAGACCACTTGTGGAAATTCTCATCCTGAGGGATGTCTGTCAGTTGTCTTACAATGTGCTTTTAGAAAGAAAATAAATATTTGACACTAAGCATTAAGTTACAAGCTCTAAGTTGAAAATAATTCCAATAACAGAAAAAACATTCAAGTAAAACCTCTGAATTAATTACATCAAGAAGAGAATATAAAACTTTCCCTCCTGCCAGTGTGTTACAGAATACAGCAACAGACACAGTTGGGGAAGAGATTGTCTTTTTATTCTGTATTTGTGCATAACTGGCACAGTAGGGTTTAATCCCTGGTATATTCTCTGAGGCTGTATCTAGGCTCACCTGCTAGGAAGCCCTATGGGATCCTAGTCCTCTGATTTTCCAAGTCAAGGAACTGTTAGAGCTCATTTAGACCAACTGTGTCCTGGGTTGCACCAAAAGAAGTGTACCCAACAGGTCAAGGGAGGTGATTCTACTGCTCTCTTCCACTCTGGTGTACCCTCACCTGGAGTACTGTGTCCAGCTCTGGAGCACTCAGCACAGAAAAGACATGGACCCGTTGAAGCAGGTCCAGAGAAGGGTTACCAAAATGATCAGAGGGCTGGAACACCTCTCCTATGAAGAAAGGCTGAGAGAGTTGAGCTTGCTCAGCCTGAAGAAGAGAAGGTTCCAGGGAAATCTTATTTCAGCCTTTCAGTACTTAAAGGGGGCCTAAAAGAAAGATGGGGACAAACATTTTAGTAGGGTCTGTTGTGACAGCACAAGAGCTAATGGTTTTAAACTGAAAGATGATAGATTTAGACTTGATATAAGGAAGACATTTTTTACAGTGAGGGTGATGAAACACTAAAATAGGTTGCCCACAGACGTGGTAGATGCCCTGTCCCTGGAAACATTCAAGTTCAGGTTGGACATGGCTCTGAGCAACATGATCTAGTTAATACCCCTGCTCACTGCAGCGAGGCTGGACTAGATGACCTTTAAAGGTCCCTTCTAACCTAAAGGATCTACTATTCTATGATTTTAACATTCTTTTGACCTGTTTGTCGGGAGTTCTCTTTCCTGGAAATGTAGGTGCAAGGAGAAGAGAGTTGGAGAACAAAGATGGATGGACATGTGATATGGGATTCAGATGAGTCCTGCACATGTCTTTGTACCATGGATTAATCTTAATGTATACACAGCTGGTACTACAATACAGCCATCCACTGAATATGGAGTTAGAAATTGTGAGTTTCCAAGGCCATTACTGAATGGGAGTTAAAGCGTGAAAATTTCAGAAATATACAAATAAGTACTCTGGAATTTCAGGAAATGTCAATCCATGAAAGTGGATGGAAGGTCAGGCTGGCACTTTGTTGGGGCTTGTGAATTCTGTGCAGGAATAGGACACTGGTAGAATGCACACATTCCTACACCAACAGAAGGCAAGTAAATCCTATGTGCCAGATATGAAATCTGGAGACATCTTTAACACCTGTAGACTGAAGGGAGGTGATGGGTGTCATATGCCTTCTCAGAATGAATCTAAGGAGTCATGGCTTGTAAGGTGCTTCTGTGGCATAGTTACAATACCTACAGAGTAATTATCAGTGGTATAATATCAAATACATTTGACATTGGACTGGAGCATCTCTCTTACTAGGAAAGGTTGAGAGAACTGGGACTATTTAAACTGGAGAAGAGGAGACTAAGAGGGCACCTCAGCAATCTCTATAAATATCTAAAGGGTGGGTCCAAGGAGGATAGAGACAGACTCTTTTCAGTGGTGCCCAGCAACAGGACAAGGGGCAAAGGGCACAAGCTGGAACACAGGAATTTTCATCTAAATATGAGGAAAAAATTCTTTACTCTGAGGGTGACAAAGCACTGAAACAGGATGCCCAGGGAGGTTGTGGAGTTTCCTTCTCTGGAGACTTTCAAAATCCCCCTAGATGCAGTCCTGTGTGATGAGCTCTAGGCAATCCTGTTTTAGCAGGGAGGTTGAACTTGATTATCTCTAGAAGTCCCTTCCAAATCTGACAATTCTGTGATACAGGGCAGCAGTGGCCTATCTTGGCCACTTGGATCTGGTACTATTTAACATTTTCACTAATGGCCTGGATGATGAAAGTTTATATGCTTATTGAATCTACAGCTGGCACCAATGTGTGATGGATAGTACATGTCATGAAGGGCAAGACAGACTGTAATTTTATTCTGCATCTCAGAAGTCACTGTAAGAGCAAACCTATCATCATGTAGTGCTGCTATCACACATGTGTGGAGTACCTGAGGCAGGTTTCATTCACTCACTAGCAGTAGCAGTGGCAGTAGAAAGTCTAGCTGTCTGGATGCTGATGTGGTTATGGCTGATGTAGCCCCTTGTATCCTGAAAAGTAAAGGGGTTTTGTGAAGCAAGGGACTTAGAGACAGCACATGCACTTAAGGTCACCCTGTAAAGGCTTGGTCATCTAAAAGGGATTAACAAGGTACAGTCTGCATGTAAATCACAAACTGAAGTGTGCATATGAAGGCTACTAGCTCAGGCATGACCTGAAAGAACTTCCACATTGCTTCAGCAACTCTGAATTTTTTATTTTGGTTTGGTTTGGGGTTTTTTTTTATTGTTTAACTCGCTAAACTGTGAAGAAATTAACTTCAAGAACAATGGCAAAAGGCTAGCTGCCTGAGTTCTCTCTTATTTTTATGTCTCCTGGAAATGTCTAGAAAGCAATGAAATCAATGCTTTAATATGTGTGGAAATTTATGAAAACAACAGGAATTCATTTCCTAATATAATTGCCGAATTGATTTGCGTATGCAGCAAACTGCCCTGATTTTCTTAGTGGCAATAATAAAGTAGTGTCTGCAGTAATTTAGCAGGTGTTCACAGCTATTCCAAGTGGATGTAAAAGGTTACCACTTTGATTTAAAAGGTTCATTCAAACTCTTCTTTCACTTTGCAGGAGTCTTATTGAAGATGAAAGGTTCAAGGTAAGGAGAACAAAGCCCATTTGAATTCAGGATATAATTTCTTTCCAGAGAGTCTGAAGGTTTTTTCATATCTTTAGGACATTCTGATAAGGGTCTTTTTTTTTTTCTTTTTCTTTCCCTCCATATCTAACTTTGCCTATCTTGAAAATGAAGTTTACATTTATGGCTGTGGTATTTTTCAGCTGTATTATATCTGAGTCTTATTTTTGTTCAAGAGAGACAAAATACACTAACTTCACTGTGAAATAGTTGTATCCTGCTCTTCCACTCCCATTTTTAACTACTTCTAGTGGCAGATCTATGTCATATTGATAAATATAGATGAATGAAGCTGTTTAAGCTCCACTTTTCTTGCTAGATTAAGACATACTTTTCCTGTAAGCTTTATAACGTGAAGTTGAGGCCATGATTTATGATAATACAGTGAGTCATACTGAAGGTGAATGAGAGGCAAAGTTAGTTACTGACACCTCTCTACAGACTTGTCTGGGGTTTCTGTCTGTTGAACAGTTAAAATCCTTGTGGTGAGAGCTGTGTGAAATGCTTCTGCCAAGCCTCAGATTTGGTTAAAGTTTTTGTGACTTCTGTAAATTTTAGCTCATGGTTATCAAAGCAGAGAGGACTCCTCACACAAGTGATAGGCAGGAAATCTCCTTCCAAAAAACCTTCTCTCTCATCACAGCAGAAACTTAAGCTCTTTTATCTCCATTTCCATGCCTGTAGGATAAAAAGGGAGAAATGTTGACAGAGAAGGGTGTGATAAGAGTTAAAAGCTATAAAAGGAGAAAAGCAATTACTAAGAAATCCTTGGAGGTGTGGGTTTTTTAGGGAAGAAAAGACTTTGGTTAAGAACACAGCCAGTCCTTAAGATGCCCCAGATTGGTTCCTGGGCCTTGTAAAGGCTTCTTGTGTAGTACTGGAAGAGACTCTGAGGTCCAAATAGTATTAATTTGTCATGCATTATGAGGACCTGACTTTCAAAAGAGCCCTTGGAAGGGTCATTTATTCTTTGTGCTTAATTTTCCATGTCTGTCAATTAGGAAGCAGCTAATCCTGCCTGTTTCCACAGGAATGTTGTGCTGTTAAAGGCTTGTATTTCAGAGAAGTTCTTAGATATGACAAGGAGAGTTATTACCAGTAGGCAAAGAGAGAAAACACTACAGTCACTTCAGTCCATCGATTTCTAAATATGTCCCCTGATCTTATTGTTGTGTACATTAAAGCTTTAGAAGTGAAATCTCCCTTTGTTTGCTGAGCACAGTATATGTGACAGAGATGTGAGTTCATTCTTCAAACACACAATTTGCTCTACTGAGTGTCTAGTAATTTGCCTTCTGCAACCTGCTGGGGATTTCTCATTTTAAGAGTTAAATTGATTCAATCAAGGTAAAAGCAATCATGTACTTTCTTCTGTTCCAAAGCAAGTTATTCCTCCTCCATTTTCTATCAACTAAGACAGTGGACTGCATGCAGTCTTATTTCAGCATTTCATAAGGAATCAAACCCTGCTCTGTCTTCTACCTTCTATTGTGACTGCCTTTTAGGAGAAAAGGGCATACAGGTGGTCACCATGGAGAGAATTACAAAAAGGGACTAAGAAGGAACTGTATTTATGATCAGAAAAGGTCACAGACATAAGATTTTTGGGACAACAGGCACAACAAGGAAGTATGTAGTAACACAGGGCAGGAGATAGGAATTCAGTACTGGAGTATGATGCCTGGGTCCTTCATATGACCAAATATTCTGTGTAGAAGAGCTCAATTGTTACATGAAAAATGGGGTTTGAGGGGGAAATCTATTTATGCTGATGGTGAAATAACTCCTATTATCAGAAGTAGGAGCTGGGCATAAGGGTTTCATCCACAACACCCTGGAGTCCCAGATACCTTCCCTTTGAAATACAAATGAGACCAGAGATACAGTTTGTTAGGGGCATTGTTTCTGATGGAAGATTTAGTGCAAAGTTCTTTGCTACACAACTTGGCTAGATTAATTTCAGAACAGTGCACACCTGAACAGACTTTTTCAGAACTGTAAGGTTTTACCTTTTTTTGCATGGACCTGTAATTCTCAAAATTCATTTGCGATTTTCTTGGTTCATGTGGCACATAACAGATTTTCAGTTCCTCACGTGGTGTTGCTGTTGGCCTCTCTGAGGACTGTAAATGTTTTTTTTCAGAAATGAAGAATATAATTCCAAGAAGAAGAGGGATTTCTCAAATTAGTGGGGTTGCTTACTGTTTTGTTGTGTTTGTTGTTTTTTTTTTTACCCAGGCCTCTTTGCTTAAAAAATGCCATTTAACATAACACAAGATCAGACACAACCATGAAACTGCCCTGCCAGTTTTAGCTTTTATCCAGGTGAATAGGTTGCAGAGTCACAGGCTGATTTTATGTCTTTGCTAAGTAGTAAATATGGTCTGTGTTTCTCAGCTTCAGGCAACACAGATAATTATACTGAAACTTTTCAGGTGCTGTAGTTTTATAGGCATTTTGAGACTAATACTTTCATTGCACTTTGTTAAATCCTGCGATGTTACTGAGGCAGGGCTTGTCTTTATTCACAAAAATTATAACCTTGAAATGGTAATTTATTTGAACCCTTTAAATCACTTTCACATTCAGTGGAACTTGGTCAAAATGATCCCCAAATTATGGAAGTAGCCCTCATGTAAAGCGTTTTATTTGTTTGGAAGGTGTTTTTGCACCATAAACTGCTTTGTTCCAGCAGACAGCTTTCTGGAGTGTTACTTATCTTTCTAGAAACATCAAATTTGTTGTAGAGGTGATATATTGTTACATTGAAATATAGGGCACGGAGCAAATGATCTTTTTTCTGATATGTCTCTTTATATAACTAGTGTTGTCATGACAACTGCAGAGCAGAGTTGCCTCTCCAGTAGCAGACGCATGACTAAGGGCCTTTGTCTTATTGATGAACATGTCCGCAAATCTCAGTCTCTCAGCAACAGAAAACACAAATACCATCCCACTCAATTTATTCCTGCTTACAGAACTTTCCGTGTAAATGTCACATTACTTATAAACAGGGCAAACTTTTGATTCTGCCAGCACTTTGCACTTCACAGCCAAAGCATCTTTGCAGGCTACACATGGGTGAAGACACAGCAATGGAGAGAAAAGCAAAGGAGCTGCCCACAACCTTCTTCCTTGTGTGATACAGCAGATACCTCAATGCATGTCACTGGTGGGTTGAGGGAACCTACTATTCCTTTAGATTTTCAATGAGTCCACCCCCATTTTTAGGTGAAAACTTGTGGATAAAACAATAGGTGTACTAAGTTACAGAAATAAACGCCTAGAGATGTAGGTTCTCTCCTCATCTCAAGGAACAAACTTATGCCTGATGCTCCCATACCTTGTGTCTCAGTTGTGTTACTTTAAGGCTGAGGGCAATATACTTTCTTCACCCTCACATCAATATTTTATTGATGTCTGTGAGATATTCTTCCGATGAAAAGAAGCACAGAGTGTAATCAGCATTAGCTGGTGGCAGAGAGGGAACAGGGAATGAGCTTATGTTGCTGAGCTACTGTGAGGCCCTGCTGTCCCACTGGACAGCAGTGAAAGGCAGAGTGATTTGACATAGGGCTTAGAGAAATGGTGAGATTGTAAACTCATGAGTTAGTTACACTTTCAGATGTTTCTTAACATTAGGTTTCCATCAAACAGAGCTCTATTAATCTCCTGTGCATGGCCTGTTGTAGCAGGATGCAGTGCTCTGCGTCCCTGTGTAATACAGGCAAAAACACAGCTCAGAAATGGATTCCAGTTGACTATCCCACAAAGACATTTTTTATTTCACAGTATCCTGCTAGCATGTTCAATATTACAATATGACACTGATGATTTCTACCATATAGTCTTTTTGGATATCAGTCTAGAAACTTCTAAAACATGTAGGCTCTGCTGACCTTCAGCTGTCATTACCTGTGTCTTCATTGTAGTATTAATTTGTACATTTTATTGTTTCATGGCCTGCAGGTAGTTTGCTGTGGCTGTACGGACTGCTAACTTGGGAATTGTGCATTGTATTTCACATGAGTCTTGACTAACTCAGCTTTTGATTTTAACAAACATAGGTGCCTGCACCTGAGACAGTCATATTATTCTCCTTTAATCAACAGAGAGACACCTCTTGCTTTCCACAGACTGTGAAGGGAGCCAAGAGTGACTAGCTGTGCATATTGGTACTACATACATGAGGTTAATTCCATCCATAGAATCACACTACAGCAAAGAAAAGGATCTGAGAAACAGCTGTGAGGGAGAAAGAAGCAAAGTACTGCATGTCAGACAAACTCTGTATGTGTTCACCACTAGATAAAAAAGTACTCATTGCATTTTGACATTTGTCACTTAAAAAAAAAAAAAGAAAAGGAACCTCTGCCAAAGTAGGTATTTTATTCTGTATCATTTATAATAGGTTCTGCATTTTCCTAATGCTTTCTCTGCACTTTTCTGACTGGAAAGTATTAGCTTAAGTAATTACGGGAAGTGCATAGCTAGGGTAAGTGTGCCAAGAACTGGAATATTTCTGGGCTTGTCTGGCTATGAGGTCCATGTCTTGTTCCACAAGGATCAGCTGTCATGACACCTGAAGGGCCAAAATTAGGAGCAGAAGCCTCTCTGTTCCCCCAGTTTACACAGATTTAATGATTCTTGAACCTTGTGTGAACTCTGCAGAGGGAAAAGAGCCAATGACAGCTTTGAGGATCCCAGGGCACCTAAGAGTATTACATCTGTCAGGATGGAATAGCTTTGAGATTGCTTATGTTATCATGTTGATTTATTTATCTCACATAAACACTGAAAGGAAATATTTATAAGTTTAGATCTTTATGAAAAACGTCGAGCATCCATCTTAGACAAATGAAGATGTATATTTTGGATATGATGTTTGATCACTCTGCAAAGAAATACAACATCATTTGTCCATTTCAGGAAAGTAACAGCAAACCTTTCCGTGTTTGAAAAGCACCAGATTATGGATGCTCATGTCAGATGTGTGGTCTTCTACAAAAAGAAGACTAGCTGATTGAAGACTAGCTGATTCCTTCCCATTTTTCTGACTGTCCTGACAAGGCCTCCGCTGGGAGATAAAATGCAGAATTCTGAGAAGTCACTGGCTACCTTTTTCCTCAGGCAACGTTTTCTTAAGCAGTCCTTTGTATTTTGAGCTTCACTTTGAGTAGTTTGCATTTGTTGATCAATCACTGCTGCCCTTGATACTTTATTAATATGCTGCTGGGTAAACCGTACATCAGACACACTCCAAATCTGGATGGATCCTGGTGGCTACAGATGGACAAGGTGGGAGCTTATGGCCACCCTGTGGTGTTGAAATGTAATTAAAATCCTTCCTGTCCCGCTCTCTGTTTTCAGCTGCAAGGAGAGGTGCTGTTCAGGAGTACAGGGCAAGGGCTCACACTGTGCCAAGACTCTGTGAATACTCCACTGGTCTTCACACTGCTTCTGATGCCAAAAGGCAGCTTTAGCAAGGCACAGACCGTCAGAGAACTGAAAAGCTCACACAGCTGTTTTTCATCAGTATTACATTGAAATAATGACAATGTGGGCTCTTTGGCCTGCTCTGTCACCACGGGAAAGAGAAAAAAAAAATGGCAATTTGGCCCTCTAGGCCTCAGTCCAGTTTGCTTCTTCCCCCTTGAATAAAATGGCCACACTTTGTTGCCTGGGGCCTGCAAGCTGCACAGCTAGGCCAGGCCCTCCCTGTCAACCAGCAGGGAACATCCCCAGGAAGGAATTTTTTTCACTTGGAACACCAATTTGCAGGAAAAAGTTGCTGTGTGTGAGCAGAATTCCACTTTCCACCCTGGCAGCCCACCAGCCAGGCACTGGGCCCAGCATGCCCAGTCACCACAGAAATGGCCACTGCACCCAGGCCCGCTGGCCTCTGACTCTCCCTTTCCCCTCATTGCAGCCCTCTCCTTCAGGGGGCTTGAAAAACACAATACCACTGTTAGAGGGGATCTGTCTGAAGAAAATAGTACCATACACAGTCAAGAAGAGGCTCAAGGGAGAAGCTCTAATTGATTTCTTATTTAACATGGTCTAATTACAGTGATTAGCTACGGTTGGGTACTGGGGAATGCTGCGAAAGGTGGCAGGGAGACGGTGCCGGGTGGTTGCACGGGCAGAGGCAGGACTGCTGGCACGCCTGGTGACAGCAGAAATTTTAGCTGTGTTTCCATGGAAGCAGCGCTGTATAAAGCAGTGCTTTGGAAGGCTCACTGCCATATCTATATGTCATATCTACATGGTCGTATCATTTAGTGCCATATTTATATGGTCAGATCACATCAGGAATGGGAATTTATTTGGGGTTTTTTTTCCCCTCTAGTTTAGGAAATAAGTTTCCATTTATATACAGTATCTTTGAACTAGTCAGAAGATACAAGTTATCATGATGTCAATTTAATTTTATGCCAGAACACTGCTCAGCAGAAAGTACAGAAACGGCCTTGTCAGATGCTGGGTCTCTTCTTTCCCTTCATTTCTGAGATATAGAAAGTTCTGACTACCTCAGTTTATGTGTCTAATTGGCTTCAAATTGCTGGTTCATTTGTGTAGTGTGGTGGATAACTGAACTCTCAGTGTGCAAGGCAGAGAGAGAGGGAAAAACTTTCTGCCAAAGAAACAGCTATAATTAGAGATTTTCCCTATTCTAAGTAGCTACTTGAGGAAAAAATATCTAAAGTTCTGAGCATGTGATTTCATGTGTAATTTGGATTGCAGGTATTGCTCGTGCAGTGCAATTACACAGAAAAAAGATTTTTCGGTGTGCCAACACAGCCAATACACAATTAACAGAACAAATTATGTATGCAGGTTTGAAACTGGAGCCACTTGCAGGAGTCAGGCTAAAAATCTGCTTTTACACACCATATTACCTCTTTCTGCTCCCAATCACCTTCTTCTCTTTGATTTTCATAAGAACCCCATTGACATGGAAAACCCGTGATGGGAGCAAAACTTGGAGGAAGATTGGAATTTGTTGTGGGAGTTTATGGAAAACAGTGGGCCCATATAAAAGAAGGGTTCAAGGAGCACTCACTTCTGCAGTCTTTCCTCTGCCTTAATTGGCTGGGCTTTCTTTGTAAACTTATGAAAAAAGAAGTCTAAAATGCTCTGGCAGCTGCTGATAAATGACACTGCTGCTTCTCATCTGATGAGCCTTAGGAGGTCACTTACATGTTGGGAGCTTAGCTGAGGAGTGTTTCTGCCTTAATGGAAAACAGCTGCAGAGGCAAACCTGCCAAAGCTGAGTATGATAACTGCAAAACTGCACTATATAGGGTAATTATTTACTTCTGGAGGAAGCCAACAAATAGAAAACCCCTTCCTTAAATGCCCCCAGAGCCTCAAAGAAAATGATGTAAACTCTAAAGCAGATGCCTGGAGCTTCCAATCACACCTCCTCTATCATGAGCCCAGTAAGGAGAAGACAAAACAGTTTTTCAGGTGGGACACTATGGGAATATTTATCTACACTGCTGAAATACACACCAGGTGTAAAGTCTCCCACTGAGCTGCACACTGACTAAGGAAGCTCTGTTACTGAAGCATCAATGTCAAGCAGAGGAGCAGCAGGAACTACATGGGGAGGTGATGCGATCAAAAGTTAATCAGCTACAGATAACACTCAGTGATCATCTGCCTGCTGTCTGTAAGCATGTTTGTGCCAGCTGCAGCAGCTCAGGAGGAGCCTGGTAGTGGGAGTCACTCCAGTAAGTCTGGCCAGTGGACCCCAGTGGAGGTCTTTGACAGTGGGAGATGTGGAGAGCTGGAGACAGCAGGGAAGAGCAGTTGAAGCAACAAGCTATACCTGTGAGTGAGTCAGAGGCACTGTTGGAGGGAACAGTAGGATGAAAGGAGTCAGAAGTTTCTCTGCTTCTTTCCTTAGAAGACTTTTATGGTCTTTAGCAGGTGAAGCAGACTGTCTTACTCAATAGTTAGCCCTTGGCTAAAGATATATATCAGGACTCTCTTCTCTTAAAAGTAATATGCTGACTTGATGAAGATGATCATGACATGTCTCATATGATCACATACTCCTCTCACAGAATCACATAATGTTAAGGGTTGGAAGGGACCTCGAAAGATCATCTAGTCCCACCTCCCTGCCAGAGCAGGATCACCTAGAGCAGGTCACATAGGAATGTGTCCAGGTGGGTTTTAAGTGTCTCCAGAGAAGGAGACTCCACCACCCTTCTAAGCAGCCTGTTCCAGTGTTCCGTCACCCTCCACTGTGAAAAAGTTTTTCAGTGATGCAGCTCCCACTCCTGATTTTTATTTGGCAAAACTGAAGAAACAGGACCTGTAGATTTTCTGGACCTATCTGAGATGAAAACTTCACTTTGGGAGGGCAAGATGCACATGAGAGACTCCTGATTGCACTGAACAGGTTTTTGTGGAAACTCTTATGCTCCAGCTTGAACCCATTGCCCCTTATCCTATCATTGGACATAACAGAGAAGAGCCTGGCTCCATCCTCGTGACACTCCCCTTTTACATATTTATAAACATTAATGAAGTCACCCCTCAGTCTCCTCTTTTCCAAGCTAAAGAGACCCAGCTCCCTCAGCCTTTCATCATAAGACAGATGTTTCATCCCCTTAATCATCTTTGTGACTCTGCGCTGGACTCTTCCAAGCAGTTCCCTGTGCTTCTTGAACTGAGGGGCCCATAACTGAACACAATATTCCAGATGAGGTCTCACCAGGGCAGAGTAGAGGGGGAGGAGAACCTCTCGACCTCCTAAACACACCCCTTCTAATACAGTCCGGGATGCCATTGACCTTCTTGGCCATGAGGGTATATTGCTGGCTCATGGTCATCCTGATGTCCACCAGGATCCCCAGGTCCCTTTCCTCTTTCCTCTAACAAGTCAATCCCCAACCTATAATGGTATCTGGGGTTGTTCTTTCCCAGATGCAAGACTCTACACTTGCCCTTCTTGTATTTCTCCCTGACCAATTCTCCAGCCTGTCTAGGTCTCTCTGGATGACAGCACAGCCTTCTGGTGTGTCAGCCACTCCTCCCAGTTTTGTATCATCAGCAAACCTGATGACAGTACACTCTGTTCCCTCATCCAGGTCATTGATGAATATATTGAATAGTACTGGCCCCAGTACGGACCCCTGAGAGATTCCACTAGGTACAGGCCTCCAACAAGACTCTGTCCCATTGACCACAACTCTCTCCAGAGAGTTGCAGACCTCTCCATGCTCCCTTTCCTGCTGTGAGCAGCTACACAGGGTGAGCTCAGGAGAGGCTGAACCCTCCAGTGCACCCTACAGCAAATGTGGAACTTTCTTCATTCTTGGCATTGCACCTCAGGGCGGTTCTGCAAGCAGCAAAAAGCTGAATTAAAAGGACTTTCCTTCATTCTTCTCTAAGCATGAAATACCTGTGACTGGAGAAACGGTGAATAAGAAACTCTTCTCACTGCCAAGAGAAATGTCAGTAGGAGCCAATTTTCTTCTCTGTGAGGATTGTTAGTACTGTCCACCCAAACTTGCCATACCAGCAGCAACACTCGAAAAACACTTAGAATCAATTCTAGCATTGTAACAATCACAGTGATCCCATGACAAAAGGCAATTGTACATAATGTGAAGTGTAAGAGAACAATGGAAAATCACTGCTAATGCCAAAGGCCAACACGGCCCCTGACTGGAAACAACTGACTTGTAGTTTTAAGGATGAAAGCTAAAATATTATTCTTCAGTAATTCCTCAGCTTACATCATGAAGTATAGTCAAGTCCAGACAATTCTGGCCTCAGTATAGGCTGTTCAGATGTATCAGAAGCATAATATAAAAACAGAATAGGATTTGTTCCAGTGAACAGGTCTGTGATAAACTTTTGCAAATTCATGCATAACACCCAGAGTTTGAAATAAGAAAATTCAGATAAATTAGTATTTGCAATCTCCTGCTCCATTTGCCTCATACCTCTTACAAATCATTAGTAGCTTTTCTTGTCTGGTTACAATATATCATAATATGTGTAATCTGTATTAGCCTATAGGATCATAAGTGAAAAAGAATAACCTTCAGAACGATCCTGAGTCTAGAATCATGTTTTGTATGATATCTTGTAACTGCTGTTTCAAGTTTGTAGGACGTCATCTGAAAAACTCAGCTGTCTGGTGCACAGTGGTTTATGATTTCCTGCTGACTTTGCAGCCCAGAGGAGGATCCAGTGCCCAGGGGAGCACTGGGCTTCCCTCTGAAATTGTAAAGCTGAGGGATGGACTCTGCCACCTTATCTGACACCTTCTTTTCCTGAAGAAAAGTTTTCACTATGGTTCTGCGAAAGCGGTTCTGTGAAAGCAGTTCTGTGGAAGTGACACCCTGTGGCTCATACAGGACAATCAGGGGATCATGCACAGTCAGCACGGTTTTATAAAAGGCTCAACTAAGCTGATGTCCTAACTAAAACTCAACTAAGCTGATGTCCTTCTATGACAAGGTGTCCTGCCTACTGGATGAGGGAATGGCTGTGGATGTTGTCCATCTAGACTTTAGTAAAGCCTTTGACACCATTTCCCACAGCATTGACCTGGAGAAACTGACTGCTCATTGCTTGGATGGGCATACACTTCACCTGATAAAAAATTGGTTGGATGGTCGGGCCCAAAGGATTGTGGTGAATGGAGTTAAATCCAGTCAGCAGCCAGGCACAAGTGGTGTTCCCCAGGGCTCTGTGTTTAGGCCTATTCTGTCTAATCTCTTTATCAATGATCTGGATGAAAGAATAGGGTGCACCCTCAGTATGTTTGCAGATGACACCGCGTTAGGTGTGTGTGTTCATCTGCTTCAGGACAGGGAGGCTCTAAAGAGGCATCTGGACAGGCTGGATTGATGGGCCAAGGCCAATGGTAGGAGGTTCAACAAGGCCGTGTGCTGGGTCACGCACCTGGGTCACAGCAACCTCAGCAATGCTATAGGCTTGGGGCTAAGTGTCTGGAAAGCTGGCTGGCAGAAAAGGACCTCAGGGTGTTTATTGACAGCCACCTGAACATAAGCCAGCAGTGGTGACCAAGAAGGCCAGTGGTGTCCTGGCCTGTATCAGAAACAGTGTGGCCAGCAGGATTAGTGCAGAAATCATTCCCTTGTACTTGGCACTGGTGAGGCCACACCTCAAATACTGTGTTCAGTTTTTAGCCCCTCACTAAGAGAAAGACAAGGAGATGCTGGAGTGTGTCTAAAGAAGGGAAACAAAGCTAGTGAAAGGTCTGTATCACAAGTCTTATGAGAAGCAACTGAAGGAACTGGAGTTGTTTAGCCTGGAGAAAGGGAGGATGAGGACAAACCTTATTGCTCTCTACAACTACCTGAAAGGTGGTTGTAGTGAGGTGGGTGTTGGTCTCTTCTCCCATGTAAAAAGTGATAGGACAAGAGGAAAGAGCCTCAAGTTGTGCAGGGAGGTTCAGGCTGGATGTTAGGAAAAATTTCTTCACCAAAAGGTTTGTAAAACACTGGAACAGGGTGTCCAGGAAGGTGGTGGAGTCATCATACCTGGAGATATTCAGAAGATGTGTAGATACGGTGCTGGTGGACATGGTTTAGTGGTGACCTGGCAGTGCTGAGCTAATGGTTGGACTCAATGATCCCAAAGATCTTTTCCAAGATGCAGATCCAAAAGATCTTTTTTCAAGATGATTCTATGATTCTAATTGATCATTACTTAACAGCTTTCTTCACTTTGTACAAAATATTTGCTTCAACCAAGATATAAAGGATTGTTCACACATGCCAAGTGAAATATCATGGAAACTTTTCATACATTTTGTTTAATAGTGCTGGGAGATGAACATACAAAGCCCCCAGACTTATGCCTTGTTCTTTGAGTTTCTACTTCATTAGCAATGGGAACTGATTTTAATGCAAATAAAAACAGAAGCAGTCATTTCAAAAGTCTAATATCCATGAGGGCAAAGGAAAGCTAATTTGTCAAGAGATTTTACTTTTTCCTAAAAGCTGAACTGAATTTTTTGCTGAAAGCAATACATCCTTAACCCTTCACTTATATCTACATTTTTTTCCACAGCATAGATTGTTAGCAAATATATTGGTCATGGACCCAAGTATATTGCAGGTCGTGTGGGCTCTCCCTGCCCAGCCCTGCATTGGGTCAGGCTGCCCCTGTTTGAAGCCTTTTTTGTCCCTTGCAGCTGGGTGACCCCCACTATATGGCCCCAGTGGCCAGCCCCCTTGCTGTTCCCTGACAATGCACATACATGTTGATCAGTATTAAAGCAGCTTGGAGGGTAATTGCCTCATGGTGTCAGATCCAACATCTTTGGTGTAATCAGGAGTCTCTCATGTGCATCCATCAGTCAGCGTTGCCCTCCCAAAGTGAAGTTTTCATCTCAGATAGGTCCAGAAAATCTACAGGTCCTGTTTCTTCAGTTTTGCCAAATAAAAATCAGGAGTGGAGCTGCATCACTGAAACTGAGCAGCAGAGGAAGAAAAGGTTGCCATGCGCCCTTATGAGGAATTGTCTGGGTTTCTGTATTACTCGGGCACAATGTGAATGTAAAATAAACATGTTTTGTTCATGGTATGGTACAAAATCCTCACTCTAGTTCCCCAGGCTTCTTTTCCTTTCACATTGTTCACAGAAAGACAGAACAGCTGCCAAATGTAAATTAGCATGGTCATAAAAACCCAAACCTAAATGAATATCAACCCAAAGCCCAGGTCCTTAAAGGTACTAAGACACTTAATTCAGCAATTGTGTGCTTACATTTCTGTAAAATTTATCATAAAGCTAGGTATCAAATAGGTTTCAGGCTCTATGACATCTTTTCAGTTTGACTGTATGATGCTCCTCTGATACCTCAAAGTGTCTTCCGTGTTAGAAACATTGAATTTTCCAGACAAAATGATGCAATTAATCAAATATACTGCATTTGACTGTGCACCCAGCAACTTTGAAAAATGGCTTTTCATTTTATTCTGCTTATAATCCAAACTAGCTGTCATTTCTTCAGACCCTATGGCCCAAATCATCTTTAGGAAATTAAATAGGTCATATTGGGATATTAAGGATAATTATTCTAGTTAGAAAATCAGTGGGCACTTCACAGAATCATCTAGGTTGGAAAAGACCTTTAAACTCATTGAGTCCCACCAATTCTTTGTTGTCCCTTGATTGTCCACACAGGAAATCAAATAGGGGTAGTGAATTGCATGCAGATAGCTTGGAGAATCGTGTGTTTGGGTATGATCCCTACTTATGGTACAGTTTGAGCCATGGGCTATCTGTTACTTGCGATACAGTGGAACACTTTCAAATGCACTGCTAAAGATAGTATTGACATAGTTAATGGACTTCTTCAAATGTATGAATAAAATATTAAATAATTTATGTAAAAGTAAGCACTTTAATGGAGCTGATTTAATCACAGAATCATTCTGCTTGGAAGAGACCTTCAAGATCATCAAGTCCAGCTGTTAATCCAGCACTGCCAGGTCACCACTAAACCATGTCCCTAAATGACCCTGTTGAAGAAATAATTTTTTTTGACAACACTTGATGTGTTTCCCTGAAATGTCTTTGTTCCAACAAAAAGGTCTCTTCTAATGAAAAAAAAAAGTGCCATGAGATTTTCCCATCACTTCTCATTTCATGCCTCTAACTCTTCTATGAATTTTTGAAAATTTCTATTGCAGAAACATTTTTTGTGCTATAAAAGATATAGAGGGAAGGCAGTCTGCTTTTTCATGAAGCAAATGCTTTAAAAGCATTCTGAGGTTTAATTTAAGGAAGAACTCATTATGAGGTTGTGTATGGGCCACACAGTAACTAGCAACATGATGCATGAAGAATGTTTCCTAAGAAGTGACAGATTGGTGGTGGGGGGTTTGTAGTTCCTTGCAGATGAAGGAATTTGTTTGCTTTATGTAGCCAAGATATCAAAATTTACCAATAATAATTTAAATCTTCAGTTGCTGAAAACTTTCCAGGATGTGTTGAGCCAATACCAAATTTTCATGTCAGACAGACTTGACAGAGGCAAGCCTGTCTGCTTATTCTAGACACTGAGTAGGGTGACTGAAAGGTGATGGAGAACTTCATATTTGCACCTCATATTTGCTGCTCCTGCCCTGACTCAGGTGTTGTTTTGTATGGTTCGATGACTTTCATTATTGCCTCTGATTCTGTCTTAATTAGTTTGGAATGGAAGAGTTTTGGGGAAAGAAATTTTACCCTTTCTATTGAAATATTCTATAAAGGCCATAGCAATGTCTGTGGAAGGGAACTTTGGGATGGTGAAGCAAAATCTTTACAACTTCATGAAAGATGTGTTCTGAGCATTGCTCTTGCTGCCCCTGGAGCATAGCAAGAGTCAAGCAGTGTAGCATCCAAGCTCCTTTGCAACTTCCGTGGAGGTAGAAACTGGAAAATAATTTCCTTAAAGCTAACTCTGGGCTTGTGGTCAAAGGGTAACAAGTAGTGAAGTCTTTGAAAGCTTGAAGAGCAGATAAAATCAACAGCTGGATCTTCAGCTTGTGCAAACAAGAATGGAGTGATGGAGTTTGATGGGCTGGCTTTGTAGTCTGATGTAATTGTCTTTTTTTATAGATGCTCTTTGTTCTCAAATGATCTGCTTAAAATGATCTGCTAAAAAGCAGACAATAAGGGTCAGAAACTCCATTAGCAGTCAACTAGTACTTAATTCTTGAATGTAAGTTTTGGTTGCCCACGTGTGCAGTCATCTGCCCAGCTTTTAATCACAAAAACAGTGACCTGTGTTCATAACCATTATTCTGTGGAAAATAGCATGTCTGTTTTTGACAGCATGATAATAAAATTACCTGTAAACAAGAACAATTCACTCTAAATAATTTTCTTGAAAATTACATTACAAATTAAGGATATTTTAAAAGCATAAACCCCAGACTTTGTCACTTTTGTGTTTATTCATGTGCTCACTGCATTTCTGGTTTTCTCCCTCTTCTTCAGTGCAGAAATAGCTTTGAGTTTCCTGCTTTTTAAGGAAGCATCATTGCCAGTAGCTCAGTACGGATCGATTCGTTCATGCAGGAGGGAGAAAAATGTCTATCTTTACACAAATTTTAGTTCTAAGATTTCTGAGGATTAAGGAAGAATGGAAATACTATTCCCTATTCTCCTCTGCTTGGTGAGGTAGCTGTGCACCAAATAATTCATCATTTCTGGAATTCTTTTTCTCCAGTTATACTTTACAAAGACCATGCTATATTTTAATGTAAATAAGAACAAGTAGAGAAACTTTGAATATGCAACCCAGTGTTGTTGAATACTTCCACGTTTGTACATTAAATAATTTTAGAAGTGAGGGAGATCTTTGAAATTTAAATTACTGGCTTCAGGTTCTGTAAGTGTCATTTTTTAAGACTGAAGTTGATACCAACAAGATACTTGACTCTTGATGGAGATGACCTATCTTCCCAATAATTTTCCTGTATTATTTTTTTCCTGTAAACTTAAGACTTTAGGTTGATTGGATCTTCAAATGTGTTTAAATATGAAAATTGATTTTCTGCTTCAGAGGAACTTCTACTATTCATTTTTATCAGGATTCATACTATTATTCTACATTTCAAGTCAAAACTTCAAAAAATACTTTTATAAAACAAACTCCATCAAACCCAAGCCCTCAGCACTCTGCAGTGCATGCAGGACTTCACATCAGTTTATTAAAGAGGTAGTAAATACTCAAAGCTGTGTCAGGATTTGGATGATGTCATTAACTCTGAATGTGATGGAAAGACTGCGCCTGAATATCATTCAAGCTTTGAATATGTCTCCTAATTTTAAGGAAAGAAGTAGCACCTCATTTAATTACCTTAGAGAGCAGTAGCTGGCATGACAGCCAGAGCCCAGTCAGAGATGGTATAACTTGATTCTCCTCTACATGCGCTTCGCATCAACATCTTTACAACTGATCTCAAGAGTAAGGGAGCAGAGAATATAAGCAGCCTCCTACCACACAGCAGGGAAACTTAACTGCTATGGAAACAAGAGCATCCTAGTGAAAAGAGAATTCACCAGATAGGTTTCTCCTATCTGCCTGACATTTTACAGATGTACAGGGAAAAGAAGTCAAAAACCACTGAAGCATTACCACATCTTCTTCTGCATTTATCTGCTGATTGATTGGTTAGGAATGGGTTTGCACACAATAAAATGACCCTGACATGAGGCTCTTGGTCTTGATTTGTGGAGCAGAACTGTTGTATCAGGCACTGTCCAGGTCTGGGTCCCAGCCCCAGTTATCTTACAAATAAACTTTGTCTGACATTTACTCAAAAAAAAAAAAAAAAAAAACCAAAACAAAACCACCCACCAAAACAATTATTAGTGCTTTAAGGAAAACAAATGATCAGCTTTGTTAATGCATTAAACACCTGGCTGTGCTTTGGCTTCATCTGGGAGTGCCATTGTGAAGAATGCACCATTTCTGCCTTTTCTTCACAGATAAAATTGAGAAGCATCAGCCATCTGGAAAGAAACTTCATTTTCATGATTTCCAGAGCAGAACTGCAGAAGTGCTTGAATAACCTTCAGAGAAACAGTGACTCTCCTGTATGTTGGTGTGAAGCATATTTCTGATCTGTGACGTTTGTCACCAGTATTTGGCAGGCTGGATTATTTGTGAACTAGTTATCACATTATTCACCTGTCTGCACCGCAGCTGCCACCATCCCTTTACAATGATGTAAAGTGAAAATGTGCTGTCAAGTTTGTCATAATGTAAATAGATTTGTAAAGAAAATAATGCCAGCTGTCAGGAAAGACCTAAATACTTGTGCTCATGCTCATCATGAGTGATGAGATTTGGTTTTCTGCCCTTCTTATATATGCACAGTTCTGAAAGAGACCTGGCCAATAATATGAAGTACTTGCCATCTTAAATGCAAAATTCAAAAGATATAGGACATCCAGATACGCTTTCTATGTAATATCACATACACTGTTTTCTATTAGCATTTATTAAAATCAGAACAAAATGACTTGCAGAAAATTTCATAAAGAAGAATTAATAACTATTTATGGATTCAGAATGAAGTATGAAAAATATTCATTGTCACTTGTGTGGGAAATACAAGTAACTTACCTTATGTGAGCAGAAGAACTGGCCATGACACAACGTGAGAGAGAGTAATCCAATATAACAAATGAAGCTGCTTGTAAGTGGGTAGGAAGATATGAAATATGTGTATATGGCACAGCAGACAGCTAGGGGTCGGTTCAGATGTGTAAGCACAAGAACCTAATATTATTTAAGTTACCTTATGACATCCTGGTCATGCTCATATTTAGGTAAGCAAGTGGCTTTTAGCTATCTAGAGTTAGGTAAAATGTTTTTTATACCTGTAAACCCCAGGAAGCTGAGACCACGTGAACTTCTGGTAAAATCACACATGCCTGCTATTGATTATGAGAAGAGGGGAACATTTGTGCAAAAAAATCACTAAATTTCATGTGTTTCCAAGATAGAGAGCATCAAATTCTCAAATAATTTGATGTGGTAGACTATCTGTACTAATTTTTATACCTAGGCATTTATACTCAACTTACAGTATCCTCAAAACCTACATAGGGAGTAGATGGATATTACTTGTCTATGTTCCTGGTATTTGCACAGGCAGCTCTAAAATAATTATTTGCAGGCTCTTGCTGCTGAGAAATGAGGTGCACAGCTGGTTCTGAATGTCTGTAGTTTTCTACTCACTGATCAGCCAAACATTAACAAGTCAGAATCCACCACAGTCTTTGAAAAGGGGCTCTAACCTTATCTCCATTTTATAGAGCTATAAACAGAGACATAATAGAGGATAATGACCTGTCAAGTTTAATCCTGAAACTTGAGACATAGCTCCTGTGAACACTCTTTTCTCCAGCAGATCTCTGCTCTGAAGTCCAGGAATCTTCTGGCTACAGTGAAGCCACTGTCACATCCCTTTTGCTGTCTGTGTTGCAGGTGAGCATTGTCTCATTTATCCGTGGCTCTGATCTGCCTGTTGGTCCTTCCTTGCACACTGCTAGCTCTGTGACCTTTCTGAGGCAGAGGCTGTTATTTTTGTTTTGTGATTCTCCAGCACGAAGCACAACAGGACTCTGGTTCATGGCTGAGGCTTCAAGGGGCAGTACCCAACAGTACCCAACACTACTGACTTTGTGCTGAACTGAGTTTCAGCACAGCCTTGAAGGGTCCTATACCATGACATAGTATTTTCTTTGAAGTTCAAGTCTACATGTGTTCTTACCAGCTTGTCATCAGACCAGCCATCAGCCCTGTGTCAAATCCAAATCCCACGGACCGTGTTACAGGATGACACATGTGACTTGGCCCATTCTGGGCTACAGGCGCAGCATCTGACATTCAGTTACTTGAAACAACTTCTCACACAGTATCAAAGACAAGACAAGTGCTTAGATACAGAGAAAACTAAAGAACAGATGATTTCCTGCATCACTGTAAAAATATCAAGGTCAGACTTATTTCCCAAGTGTCACTGTAGTTACTAGGGACAAGTGATCATGACTGTGACTACATGGTCACATGAGAGAATAAGAGGTACAGGGAATCTCCTTTGTGGCCTTATCTTTGATAGCCAGATACTAAATTCCTATGCAAGTGTCTCAAAATGTATAGAACCTTATCTTCATCCTCTGATATGCCAGGCAGGAGGCAATGTAAGAAGGTCCTTTTTGGTGTTGTTTTTTTTTTTGGTGTAAGGCACTTCCTAACACATAGCCAGGACTGAAATGAGAGTTAGGTGTCAGAATACCTTTGTATCTGAGGTGCAGAAACAAACTTTACAACCTGTGAAAGGGTATAAAGCAGGTATGTTTATTGTGGTGCTGGGTACAAGGAGGATTGCTCCTCCTAGCTTGCACACCGAGGTGTCAAGCAAGCAGGTATTTATTACACTAAACCATGCATATTCAACAAAGTTAACGACATATTCATCATATGGGGTTGGATTATTATAATCAGTTCCGGGAACTCATTATCATAGGTCTCCTCCCATTGGTGCATGTGCACTGCTGTCTGGTGGTCGTGGGCTGGAATCTTCTGGAGGAAGGCCCCCACTCTTCCTCACAGTGTACTTTTCACCTTTGGTTCAAAATGTTGACATTTCACAGGCTGCTACCCACAGAACTGTATGGTCCAGCCTATCTCTGGTAGCCCTTCTTTGTGAACAATGAGTCCCTTCTTTGTCTAGAGTTAGTTTCTCTTATCTACAAAGACCAAGGTCATACAACATGAGCTAAGGCCTATAAAACTGTCAAGACATAACATGAAACAGATCTGACCCACAAGATCCTTCACTGAAACTTCTTGAAACTACAGCATTGAAACTACCAAACCATAATGAAACAAGCTATTTTGACAGAGGTCTACAACACAGACATGGACTTGAAAGCACCAGATTGATTGTCTCGGAGGAATGTGTGCGTTCAGGATGTGTTTACAGGATACATAGCCAGTAGGCACGAGCCTGCCTGGGCTGAATCCTGACGAAAATCTGTATTGCTTTGATTAGTATGTTGCTCAGCCCGGGTCTGTGAGGCTTGATGAGAAGCATGAGACGATGTCATAGGCTCAGTCCTAAAAAAGTATCTTGGCACAGCATTTCTCTTTGAGTATGGACAGAGTTTGCTCACATTTGCTTATGGCTTGCACGTGCCTAGTGGTCACATGCAGATGGACCAACCTTCAAGACAATACGACACAGTGATGTTTTCAGATTCATTTCCCATGCATCCTAAATATTTGCCTTGCAAGACAAATGACTATTTTTTTTTTGTCTGCAGTGCTCCACTGTGCTTTGTAATGCACATGTTGAGCATCAGGGTTTTAACTGTCAAGACTGAACAAAGAATTTTAACCTCTCATTTTCACCATCAAAACTCTTTAGAAAACAACATATAAATTACGGAAGGCAAATTTGAAAATTTCACAGTAAATATGAAAAGCAATGAGTTTCAAGACCCTTCCCCTCCTTCTTGTTCACTCATAAATACTTGAAATAAAATGGGAGTCCTGCTGTACATGAGGATGATGCTCAAAAATTTGGGAGTTAGACGTGGAAGTAATTACCCAAGTTCTCTCTGTAGCCTGTATAGAGAGAATGACTTCTGGGCTAAAGAGGTATTTTGAGTACCTACATTTAGATGTATTCTCTTCTTCTCAGGTACACTCACCTGGTGGATATTGAGGGAACCTAAGGAAACTAGAGCTTCTGGCTCAAGTCAGTCCTTATGAATAAGTTCCTACACATGCTCAGTCTGTCTAATAAGGCAGCAGGAGCGCCTAGGATGTCTGCTCCTCAGCCGATCCTACAACTGGACAGAGTTCCTCCTTCCTGGTTCACCAAAATGATACATGGAAAAACTCCACTACTGAATAAGTAGTAAAGTAGGTATGTTTATTCCAGCGCTGGGACGCATGGGGGATAATTCCTCCAAAGTCATGCGCGAACCCGCTGCTTTCAGCTTGGTATATACTGGGTTACATGTTCCACATTCATTAAGTTTCACAATAGGCCTATACATATTCATTACCTAGCCCCGCCCAGCCTTGCTTCATATTATAATGAACCCAAAAGTCATTTGCATCTGCATTGCGCTTGCGAGGTGTCGTCTGGTGTTCGTGGGTAGGGGTACCCAGGATGAAGTAAGAGTCTTCCTCAGATGAAGTAAAGAGTCTTCCGCATTCTAGACTTTTCGCCTCATTTTTCTGAGCATGTTCTTTATGTCCCTGGCCTTAGTTCAAACCTCAAGGCTGGTTTAGGATGGTTTATGTTGTTTTCAGGTTTGAGAACAAGGACCTGGTTCGAGGCTCTCCCCGTAATCAGTAACTCCTTAGTCTCTCATCCTGCTTTGGTAGACATAACAGATGTTGAGCTAGCTGTGCATTGCCCTTGGAATCTTCCCAGTAAATCATGTAGTCTCCGTCTCCCCCCCCGACTCAGGTAAACCATGTACTTACTGTTCATTTATATCTTGCTTCTGGTCCTTAGTGGGGCAAATGGCACTGGGTTTGTTAGTGTGCTTCTGAGTTCCCTGTAACTCCTTCTCCTGTTTATTAACCTTTCTTAGCTTTACCCCTGCATGGTCAACACTCCATACTTGAGCTTTATGGGATCAGGCCCCCTGAACAACTGTGCTTAAAATATTGTTTAAGTCTCAGCAACTTGCTAGAATATGAATGCCACTGAGAAACTGCTACTTAGCAAGCTCATGAGACATCATGGTTTTAAATATTAAGGACATGAAGACAAACAAAACATAACTTGCAGTTGTCAACAGGCCCTGGAGAAACTTAATACTGTCCTTGTCCTGTTAATGAATCATTCTTCACTCTCCTTCCCATTATTACAGAATGAATAATTGATTGCAGTGGATAATTCTTTACAGATCTTGCCTGTGATAAGTTTCAAATTATTAGTTTATAGTAAAGAACAAGCTAAGGGACACCATTCTTAGCTGTGGTGTAGTGGGACTGCTGGATGTAAACGTTGTGCCTAGTTAATCAACTTGCTATGCATCATACTCCTGCCATCTGTACTACTGAGGCTAGGCTTAGCAAAGCTTTGTGTGGAGTATGACACTTAGGTCCTCTCTCAAGCAAGGACAAAGAAATAAGCAAACCAAGATGGCCCATGAGATTGAAGGCCCTTTGTGAGCTTTACATCTCTTTTATATCAATGCACATACCTTAGTAGAGAGTTGCATGGTATGACATGTTCTTTATCACCATGCTCACTTTTTTTCACAGTCTCTCTAGGGGGATCCCAATTGACGATTGTCTTACTATTAGCTTGATTGTCTTCTATAAATTTATATGCCTCCTGTATAATAGGACATTTTCTGTGTATTCTTGATCAAAATATAGGCTTATATCCTTGTAGTATTTAAGCGATGACGTAAATAAACTTAGTAATATTATGCACATATAAAAACTTTGCAGCACCAGGACTATAATTCTCATTTGTCTTTTTCTTGTGCTATATTTCATACTGAAAATTTAACAGAGCTCTGAATATAAAATATTTCAAAAATGCATGACACAGGATGAAAGTATTCAGAGGCGTTTTGCTCAGTATGCTAAAGCGCAGGTTTGCCACAACTCTCAAATAGAGGCATTCAGTTTTACTGCTCTGCAAACAAACTAGAACCCTGTTTATTTAAGGCCTAAATCTCCCAACAAATCTCCTAACTTTAGCCATCTAAAACAGTCTGAGAGTTGATCAAATTAGGCACATAGCATGCACTAAAGGCAACAAGTAGTTAGTCAAGAAAATGCAGTAAACCATAGAAAAAACAGAGGGTTGTCTAAAAAGTGATTCATCTCACCTTAACATGAGGAGTGGAAGAGTAATATATATAGCATAAATCATTGTTTACAAAGGTCTGTTATGGAAAGCTGAGAAGTTCAGACATTACACAGATCATATTAGGTGAAATGAAACATTGTTCATCCCAAGCTAGTTCCTGGATCATCCCAAGCTAGTTCCTGGATCATCCCTTTCCCATCTGAAGAAATAGCACTGTCAGGACAGTTTTCAATGAATGTGGTAAATCCATTGGAAAATAAGTCTTCAAACAAGAAGTTGAAAGACTCTTTATCAAATAAATAACACAGATCAATAAATCAAATAAATCATAAAGACTTTATTCTGCATATTCACTCTGTTCTTTTGACTAGTCACATGTGACCTAATTCAGCCTATCCTACTTCATTGTGGAGTAATACAGTACTGACATGTATTCAAGAACCAGTTAATTGAATTTGTAACTGTTGAAAAATCAAATCTGCCCACTAAAATTGCAGGTCAAGTTGATTATAAGGTTGAAGAGACAATGGCTATATGTTGTGGTGGTTACAGCAGTCACAGACAAAGTCAGTGTGCCACTCGTGTGCTAAAGTGACATGAATGTAACAAAGCTATAGACACCTCAGACAGAATGCCTCTCAAAGAAGTGACAGCTGTTAGAGTTAGTGTGAATCTTCCATCTTTAGAACATCTTTGAATGGCACTGCTATCTGTTGAAGACATTTATTTTAGTATGAAAGCTCCTTCTTTGTTTCTGATGTGGTTAAATATGTTAAGTGATATGAGCGGGTTCTGAGTCAGTCAACTCACCAAGACAAAAAGGGGAGAGTTCTCTTAGCAGTGATTTGCAGGAGTGGAAAATGAACCTTACCGTGACCAAAAACACAGACATGCCTTAAATAGAAAACTCAGACTTCTGACCCCTCCTTGAAGAACCTCAGTACCATCAAAATCTAGAAATAAAATGCTTGCTTTCATTAACTTTTTTTTCCGACCTCATGGCAAGAGATTCATCATTAAAGAAGCAGAAAAAACAAAAAAACACTCTTCCTTCTGGCATCAGAGCAAAATTAATGTACACAGCTCCCACCCTAACACCTGTGACTGAAGCATCTGGGAGATGTACTGGTGGGAATTTGTGACCCAAGCTGTAATCGTTCAATGCAAATGCCATGTGGCTGTTTGTCAACTTGTCTTATTCTTAGCTTAGGCTGCAAATACCCAAGTTCTGTTACACTGCAGACAGATCTGCAGAAAGAGACTGGTCTTGTCAGGTCAGCTGAGGAAGCATAGCTCAACAGGTCATTGTTGAGACAGACTCAACAGACAGACTCACATCTCCCCCAGAGACTCTAATGCCTCTATGGCTGCAAGCCCTTTCATAATCATTCTAATAATAAGTGCCCACACCTGATTGGCCTAATCAAAGACCCCCTGTCCACAATTGGGTTCTGCTTTCTTTCTGTTATAACATTGATAAGCTTTCCCTGTTTGTGAACTGGTGTTAGTTTGTTTTTTTTCTCAGGACTTTCAGGCCACCTCAAAGGTACACAGGTGTTCATTTAAGGTTAGCTATCTAATTCTTATTCTAATCCCTTGGACAAGCTGAGGCCTCCCACCACAGTCAGCCATGGGGATGGTGGCTTCATTTGCTGTCACTCTTAGGGAGCATGTTGCAGCAGGTATGTTGGCAAAGATTTTTACAAGTTGACAGCAGCTACTATCAGTTTAAATGTGAATTAAAAAAACAAAAAAAAAACAAGAAAAGAGAGAGAATCTGGAAGCACAGAAAGCATAGACCATTTTTTCAAACATTTGCAGGTGTACAAAGATTCCTGTTTTGTGGGTGCATGAACTTTGAAGAATTATTTTATGTACAGGTATATACATAATTTACAGGGAGAACATGATATTAGGGTACAAAATTGGCAACAATACATGAATATTCATTCCTACTCTTTGTATCCATGCTAATGATCAGGCAATGTCCTTGTTGCTGTACAAAAGAAAAGCTGAACAAAAGAAAAAAAGCATTTCTTTTTTCAGCTATTACATCCAGCTTTACAGCACAGCAGCCCAAACAAAACAGTGTGAGGGAAGCAGTGGATTTGTCTTAGAGCACCTGGTACCCTGCAGTCACTGTCTATGAACAGACCAAAGTCCAAAATAGCCTACCTCATTTCACTGAGCAATTATCTTTACAGCAATGGAAGACAGACCAACTCCCACAGGCTAGTTACCAGGCTAGCTAAAGTGAGTTTTTGTCTCACCTCAAAAAAAACATGTTTGTAGAGCTGTACACTAAAAACTCAATAACACAGAGTTTCAGCAAGAGTTGGTGGGTGGAAAAATAGAGTTCTTTCAGTAATTTGAATAAGTCTGTATTTATTAGGTATAAACATGCTTGCATTCAATTGCTGGAGGCCTACTGTCTTTTTGTCTAACAAGATGTTCTTTCATAGTTCTATGAACGTCACTAGCAACAGTATTTTTGATACTGAAAAAAAAATCAGTAGATTAGCTTTTTTTAAGATTATAAGCACATACAATTATGAAACTACCTTTTGTAATAGAAGACTCAACCTTTCCATTTATTAAAAGTTAATTTCAGTGCTGGCAATTTCATCCACTTAAAAATTGTTTTAGAAATACAACAAAGGTTTTATTGTTTGGTTTTTTAATGATGAAACAAACCCTGCACACCAGGGCTGCATATAGAATATCGACTGTAGTGCCCTGCTTCTCTTCAGCATTCATCTGCATTATAAAAGCCCTCAGCTGTGTGATATAATTAAGGACTACATTTTCTTTACAAAAACAGTGATACATAATGGAGACAAAAATGAAATGGGTTCCTTTGTCACTGCCAGTTTAAATTAGCCTGTTACTCCTGGTGTGATTAAAGCAGAATAGGCAACATAGGATAATACAAAATAAAAAGCTAATGCATGTTTTATAAAATGATTTATCATTTTACTACATATCAGAGATGTCCCTCTATGTAACTGCAAAGGAAGGTTCTGATCAGATATGATTTTTTGGTAAAAATCCTTGGTAGAGACCTGTCCAATGCAATACCACTACATTGACACTTAGACCTTAATATAGCAATAATTATAACACTTATAATAATATATTATTATACAGTATAATAATACTTATCCCCTTGAGGCTCAGCCTAAGCATCCCCTTCATTGTTTTCTTCAGTGTCTGAAAAAGTGATCTAACAGCAGGCTTATGCAGTGGGTTTAGAATCAGGTGGCAGAGAATGACAGCAGGAAAATTCAGATATGTTCCCCAGTTAAACAGGCAGATTTAAAAATTACTTTAGAATAGCTTATCTCACCTCAGAGAACTTTCACATATTAAAATTTAATTCTACCCCATGAAAGGCAAAGAGACCTAGCTCAATTAAGTGGGAGAGGCATTAGGGCCTGCCTGTGTAACCTTTACCTGTGAAAAAAGAAGTTTCTGAGCTGAGCTAAATGTTGTTGAAGTTGCCTCGTGTAAGAGCTGCCTTTCACGCAAGATAAGTGTAAAGGGGACACTCGACTGCTCTGTGCAACCAGGTAGCAGAAATGATAGGAAAGCTGTCACAAGCACTAGCTTGCATGCTGCGAAGGCTGAGAACAAGATGAATCATTTGGTAGCGGAGAAGGGCAAGACACATGCAGGCATGTAAGAACTGATTGCTGAAACTGTGATTGCCTACCATCTGTGATAGGGAGAGGGAAGGGCACTTGCCACTGAGGAGAATGGTGGCAAAAAGCACCGGGTGCATTAACATACGTGTCAGCAGTGGGGGCTGAGAAAGAGCTAAGGGGTAATTTCTGTGGGGGGATGGGAACAGAGAACTTGTTGACTGATTGCTGCCGTGGCCAGAGAAAACAGGTACCAGCACATTTTTTTGAAACTAAACATCTTTGATCACATCAGCAATGCCTAAATCCACTGTCCTCCTTTTGTCCTCATGGGAAGAACTCCCCATTGAGTTTCAGCCTATTAACTGAGGTCAGAAAGCACACTGAACAGTTAACAAGGCTTTTTTTTTTCTTTTTTTTCTTTTTTTCTTTTTAATTACACTGTTGCAGGAACCGAAGTAACAGCTCTGATACCCAAAGTTTTTAAGATAACTCACTTTACTTTATCAAGCCAGCCTTTACCCTATTATCTTTCTATGCAGTATACTAGTGAGTTTTCATGGAGGATTTGGTTTAGTGTGTTTGCATACAAAAAAATGAGCTTGTTGCATCTCTGTCCAGAACAGCCTGTTTTGTTTTGTTGCAGAATGAAACCTCATGGGTTCATGTCTGACAGAAAGATGAAATCATTCTCTTAGAGCTACCTACTGCTTTTGTTTCTCTGGAGGCTTCTGGCTTGGTCCACTGCCGTTCTCAGCTGCTCCTATCTGACATGCCATACACTGACAGGCATCTCATTTGGCAATGTGCTCAAACTGGAGATTCATTTATTCCATATCTCTATTTTTAAATTGTATTTAAGTTGGTAGTGGAATGGTATCCTTCAATGGCAAAAGTGGATATATTTATGAAGTAACTTAGACAACCTTGCAAAGGCAGAGTCCTCTATTAGGCTAAGAGAACTATAAATACGACAAGATAGTGAGATATTCTGACTTCACAATGTATCACATTAATTGTGTGAGTTTCACTTAAGGAACACAAGCCAAAATAAAAGGAGTCCAAAAGAAAAGCAATATACATCAAAGTATGGCTGAAATGGTCTTAAAGTGTACTTTGGCAAAAGAAGTGGAGATATTTTCCAAGCTGAACTGAGAGGAATGTCAGGAAGGCGAATGTGTGATCTGAGAATGAATGAAGGAATGTGGATGAACAATGTAAAACTAATCCATTAATTCTTACTCTGTTTCTCTGATTAGATTCATCCTCTGCAGTGAAAGCTATAAATTCAGGACTGTGACTGACCAAAAAGCACACTGCTTTTAAATCTAAGGTGCTCATCAAGATTATTGGATACATAAAGTTTTTTCACATGTAAAGACCAAGTTGCCAGAGTTATAGCAAAAATGTCTTCTTCCTTCCTTAGGCAGTTTAAGGATTGATGTATTAGGCCTTTCATTATATGGATCACTGAAAAGAACAATCATTAAAAATGTAAATCCTATTCTCTTGAAATAAGACTTCTGCTTTCTTTGATTATCCACTGAAGCCCATACTGTGTCATGAAGCCCTAACAAAGCCTACTGTCAAAAACAGTAGCCAAAGACAAACAAAGCCACTGTCAAGTTAACTGCAGTAGTGGTGAGCTGTATTACTGCTAAACCCCAGAGCTGATGCATCTCAATGTTTCTGGCAGAAACATATTCCAGGCAGAGTTTAGCTTTCCCCTGAGACCTTGGCTGAAGCAGTTTTGGCTCCTCCCTGTCTCAGGTGGTGTGAGTAGAAGGCATGCACGTGTTTCAGATACCCCCAGTTCCTCACAAATGTAACTGTGGATAATAAGTGTAAGGTTTTTTTTTTTTTTTTAATGATACCAGCCTTTTCTACCTAGAAAGATCTCTTCTCTGCAGAAGTGCTGTGACTTTCAGTGGCATAGCTTGTAGTTTGATTTATTTCTGAGGCTAAATAACATCAAAAATCTGACACTAAATAAGAGTAACTTGTTTAGCCATCTGTAGTCCTCTCACATAATCAAGAGTTTTAGTGTCTCTGGGGAATTATTTTCACTATGCATTGCCTCCATCAAGCCTCTTACAGCTGATGTTCCTTCCTATTACAAGCTTTCTGTATGTCTACGACCAAATAAAGACATGATGGTGAGGTCTGTCTCACAACTGCTCATTTTGTTATGTGGATACCTACTGCTTATATGGTCACAACCTCAAGACCCTGGTTTCTCATATCCTGAAACAGATGTCATGTCTGTCAGATGAATAACACCTGAAAGTGTCTGCTCCTCTTTGCTTGCTGTAGAGGAAGCCTGACAATGATTTGTCTTTATCTGAAGGTTTTGAGATTACTTCCAGCATCTTTTTCACACAAATAGCCCTGCTAAACAGGAAAGATGATGGTGGACCTACATCTTAATAGGAATAAGAAAGAATGGTGTTAACTTCATTTTACTGTACTTTTTAAAGTGTATCTTAGCATGTGAGTATGACTTTCTATTCACATGGTAGAAATAACTCAGCCTTAAAGATGTGCTGTGTGGATATAGAGTTTAACAATTAGTTAAGTTTGTATCAGGAGACACTGGGATTCTGGCTGGCTATGCCCTGGTCAGCATCAGAGCTAGAAGCACAAGAAAGCACAGTAACAAGGCCCCTACCAGGGAAGAATCATGGATGTGAATTTAAGATAACACTGCATGTAGAAATTGCCTTGAGTATCTGTGTCTGGGAAATGAAGTGGAGGGAGGTACATCAGAAGATAGTTACATGTACCATTGATTATCTCATTTAAATAAATCTGAAGAAAAATATCAGTCCTTGCTCTTTGGCATCTTTCATGTGTCTGTTTGATCTGTGAGCACTGAATTACATTATTCCTAATTACCATAGGAGAGGAAAAGAGTTGGAAAAAATTGTCTTTTATCTCAATTGAAGGTGTCATATGTGCCAGTCTAACAGGTGATCAATGCTAATACACATTTAAGGGATACTGCTATCATCAAGCCTATAGCAGTCTGTGAAAGGGCATGCACATGACTGGAATTCATATTGTGCTGTTTTCAAAGCTCTTCTGATACCAGGGAACTCGTTTTCACCACCTCTAATCAATACTTCAAATTCTGACAATAAAATCAGTCCCTGGACTGAATAGCATACTCAATGAGAGAGTCTGCAGTGTCCTAGCACAGAGAGAAACTGCAACAACAGAAACCTGCCCTTCCTAGTACAAAGTCCTCCTTTTTATTATATTATTGATATAAATTACCTCAAAAAAAAGACTGCTACTCTTATCAAATCTAATGCCTTCTCTCAGGATACGTTCTATCTACTCTCATAAAAGCATCTACATAATTCTTCATCCTGGAGCTATAAGGATTTCATCTGGTGTAAAAGCAATCAAGGGAATAGAGTCAATGTAGCCAAATATAAATACTACGCTTAGTAGCAGAGTCTGCTGCACTATTATCTTGGGTGCCAAGAAGAACATGTTGCCATGAAAACAAATACGCATGTAAGCTGTTCTTGCTGTGACACACTGCTGTTCAGAAACCTACCCAACAGTTGTGTGTGTTTCTCCTCCTATCTTACTTGTGGTACAGTAGTGCCACAGCCTTTGTCTGCCTCTGGTGAAAGGTCTGGGTATTTATATACATTCGGAATACAATTGTGGCAGTGTGCTTTTTTTGCAGCAGAAATGTACATACGTAACAACCCTACACATGGCTTTCCTTAGGAGTAACAATGCTTACTGATTCACAGGAGTTGCTGCCCTGGGAAGCTTTTGGCTGGCTGTGCTGGGACATCACCCTCATACACTTCCCATGGAAAGTCATCCTCCTGGCAGGGCCTCATGGGATGATGAGTTTGGAGGGGATGTGTGGAAACCAGAAACTCTGGGTGAGGTGGAGAAGCTCAACCACCACAGAGCCTCGCAGAGGTGAGAGCTGTGTTGCAAAAAAAGGGGAAGGACACAGTGCTGAGAAGCAGATACATAGGAGAGTTGAGAAGAAAAAATTAGATCACCCCTAGTCCTCTGTCTCTTAAAAGCAGGACCAAAGATGTGATTTCTTCCAGAGAACGGAAGTGGCTGAGCTCAGGCACTGGTGTTTGAAAGCATGTGAACAGCATGCATGTCTCATTCAGTGGCTCCCAGACTTATGCAAGCCCCTGGAGGAGGGCAGGATGTAGGTGTGAGGCATACAGACAAGGGGGAGCTGGGAGATAGGAGAACAGCAACAGTTTGTCCTGTGAAAAGGACAGGTATCTTTCTGTTATTATTTCTGGCACATTTTGAACATCTAGGGCCTTGTAGTTGCTGGGTTTCATATTTTCTCTCCCTTGGGGTGATAAGCACTGCTCAGCATGTTTAAATTGCTTTCTCCCAGTGAGGTCCCATCACCCCAGTTAGGGTCACATGAGGCAGCATAGTCAGGCTTTCTCAGGAGCTAAATAGGACGTTGGAATAATGAAAAGAGCTCTTGAGGATGCAGTCAGAGAATGTCTGAATTTAGCTTTATTTCCCCTTCCCACTGGGCTGCAACACCACCTGTCATGTCTACAGCTACCACCTGCACTCTGTTATATGGAAAGTCTTGCCACAACCTCAGGGATTTTTTCTGAGACTTCCAAATACCCCTCTGTTCCCCACCTCCCTTTGACATCAAGGTTTGCTGAGCAGCCCTGGAGAGTAAGATGTATAGTATTCTCTAGATGGCAGAGCTGAAGACACCTCCATGTGTGTGCTAGTGCATTGACACCTGCAGTTTTCATCTTGATTAAAGCCAAAGAATCAAAATTGAAGACCTAACTTTAGGTTTGTACCACTCCTAGTGACAGAAGACTTGCTTCTTGAGTCACATCCTTATGGACTGCTATTGTACAAATAAATCAGTAAGCGAGCACTGGTCATTGTCGTCCAAGGTACCTAAGTATATTCAAACCACCTTTCATTGTACTAAAAAGTAGGTTTGATACACTGCTACTAACAACCCTGTGCTCCTGTGTTGTCCTTTTCATTTCTGCTCTTCAAGAGCTGACACCAATGTTAAAATTAAAAAAGAACAAATATCGTGCAGACTCTGCAATCCTTCTGCCAAAGAGACAGCCTTGGAGATCCAAATGAGAAATTGGCCTGGGAGGCATTTCAGTATGGATCTTACAAGATGTCTGCAGCTGTTCAAATGAAGCTGATATTTTAAATAACCATTTGGGGAAAAAAAAAAAAAAAAGTAACAGTGGATGCTATCATTATCTTTATATAGCTCTCACTCGTCATAAAATTTCTGAAATTAAAAGAGTCTTGTCAGAAAGCTGTTATGAGGCCTTTAATGCTCTTGACTCAACAGTGCTCCTTACATTAAAGTGAGGGATAAGAATGAACTTGTCATGTGCTCTTCAAAGACTATATAATGAGAGCTACAGAAATGTTCTGGTTCTTGGGAGGTCACCAGGCTCCCAATTACTGTGTGTAGCAAGTTTTTGTTTAATGCTAACAATTTATTTTATTTTGGTCCTAATATAATTCTTATATTTTAATTGTTTAAAAGATGAGAGAGTGTATCACAGTATTAAGCTGGTGTGAGCTACATTTCCTGTTTTAAAGACATACTTACCAAAGTAGAGTCTCTGCTTAGCATCAAGTGATTTACTGTCTCCTCTATGAGTTTGAAATGACAAATTTAAGAGCTTAAGGCTGTTTAATAACTAGTCTACTGCTTTCATGTGAGCAGACCATACAGAGACTGCAGAGAGCCTCCAGACAGAGCTGAAGTCCACAGGATGATAGGAATACACTGACCTAAAATGCTACTTGACAGATGAACACATACATAGTAGATACCCATACTCATATTCTCGGTTTTTCCAGTTCTGATTTAGGGATGGATTTTAGTTAAAATGCCTCCCTGGGATGCAGATTTGGTTGCTCAGCTGATAGATAGGGTGGGGTTCAGCTCCAAGTTTGGATATTGAAGTGGACATGCCTTATCACAGCTTATACGTGCCCATGTTGCCTCTGGGGAGATGCAGGGGATGACACAGGTGCCCTCATCCTCACCACTTGAGGGTCAGCAGGATTCTACTCCCCTGACACTCCCACCTCAGAAGGGCACACACCCTTGCCCCACCTGTCAGCCTATACAGATACTCCATGGCATCACCAGTAGCACTGCACACCTGTGCGTGAGCACAAAACTGAACCCCTAGATAATGCACTCAGGGGAGTTAGGAGGGTTACTCAGTTTCCAAGGCATTATTTGGTTGCCACATTTAGGTGTCTAGTGCTGTTTGGGGTGTCCTAGAGTGCTTGAAATGCCCTCAGTTGACTCTCAGGCATAGCAAAGGGCCAAGAGGGTGGCTCCACATGTTTGGTCCAGCAGCTAAGCCAGTCACTATGCTAGGGGACCTTGCACAGTGCTAGGTGCCTACATCTGGACAGTTGAACCAAGTCTTGGTATGAGCTGAGGAGTTTGGCAGGCTCCAGCTGACTTTGCTGCCTGGAAGGGGAAATGAAACACCAGACTCACATATGGACATTGAAATTCAGGTGTCAGAATGAATCCAACCTAACGTAATCTGCTGTACCCCACTGGTGCCTGAGCGTACGGTACATCTGATCTCTTCCCTCTCAGTTATAGCTCTGATGATCTCTCCTTGAATTCATGTCACAGCAGCTGCTAGTGGTGTTAAATCAAAGGTAACAAGCAGAAAGTGGTATAAAATGATGCAACTGGGAGGGCAGGTTGTTTGATGGAGGTTTGTATTTTGGCAAAAGGGAATCCTTTTGGTCCAGCTCTGAATGTAACCAGAATTGCACATTTTCTTCATCTGTCCCTCCCCTTATATACCTGCAGATGAACCATGATTATCCAAATTCTCTCACCAGTGTAAATGATGGTCAGCTCCAGGGAAAACAGTGAAATTATGTTGGTATAAAAAAGCATAAGTGAGAGGAAAAAAACACCAAAAAAGAGATCTGCAGTATGTACTCTTTAATCTGTATTTTTAGATATAGCTGGGGAAGCAAGAGGCAGTTGCTTTAAAGACCTGCAGTAATTTAAAGTTCTACACCTAGGAGATTTGATTCAGGCTTAAATATGAAGTGTTCTGTAATTAGGGTGAATTACTGAGGTTTAAACTGAGGGACAATTGAATATAGGAAAAAAAAAATTCTCCCTGCTACCTTTTGATTTGAAACCAGAGGCAAAAGTGCTACTTTTTAAAATGTGCATAGCTTGATTTATAGCTTTCAGTTGGGCAAACTCCTGGGAAAATGAGTAACTTCCTCTCTGATGTACAGTGGAATTCATCCAAAGGACAAGATCCCTAAGATGATATAAATCAGCATAAAGTCTCTTAATATCACCACCTCCAGATCTAATTCACAATATCGTATCTGCAAATACTCCTGTGAAGTAGCTTTTAGATAATCTAACCCCTCTGTTACATTCACGGTTCATGCTTATTAATTCATTAGGATGACACCAATTAACGTAAGACTTTACCGAAACCATTGTTGGTTTTTTTTCCCCTGGAAGAAACTAATGTTATCTGGTCTGAATAAGACACTCTTTAACAACTGCTGAAATGTAACTTATCTGTGGGACACAGTGCAGCCACTGAATGCCTCATCCATGGATTCTGAAGTGAGGGAGGAGTGATACCTTCTTCAGTTGCATGTACATAAGCATGGGAGGCGTATGGAAGCAGATCATGAATTACCCAAATTACAACTAGACCATGACATGGTCCAATAACCACCTTCTGATGTGAAACATAATAGAATTTAAAGCGATCACAAATTTCAAGAAACTCAGTTGTGTGAAACATTATTCCAACAGCAAGGCTGAATTATGGGTCTGGATTTTCCCAGGGCTCGCCCAGCATTAGAGCAAGACAAGTCACACATGCTCTGTTATAGCTTGGGATCTGAACATCATCTGTAATACTTAATGAGGTGTTTAATAAGGGAATTAGGACACATGAGCAACCAAACAGTCTTGTTCTCAATCACAGTGTAACTGAGCTTTTGAACTGAGAACATGTTTCTGTGATTGAGTCTTTCCTCCTAGGTTTTTATAAAAAAATTGTCAAAAGCAGAGCCTATAACAGTGCAATCCCTACTCATTTAAATATCTTTTTTGCAGAAGTTTCAATATGACCAGAGATAACTAAGTATAAAAAAGGATCGTTTAAGGTACTAGTTCATCCTTTATTAATTTATTTTTCTCTATAGCCACTTTCAATTAAAAAAAATCTAATTTTCTTTCTACTTTTTATGAAAAATTATTTCATATAATACAATGAGGTATATAAAGAGAGCTTGCCTCTATATTTCTGTGAACATCTTTAGAGAGTACTGAATATTTAAAAGACCATATAAATAGAAGCAGGATCCATATGGCAAGATAATAAATATTCATAAAAGTATGGATAGTTTGATTCTCTGACTCATTTTTACAATTGCAGCACTGTAGGAAACAAATATACTGCTCCTCCATTCAAGTGCTGGATAATACATTGATCTGCCTGTCAGTTCAGTCTAGGCACCTTGCATAAGATTTTTTTTTTTTTGATGCATCTCATAAACAGCAATGTCTTCTAGCCTTTTACTTTTTGAATATTAACTGTAAAGTTTCAGATTCCTTGGCTGGATGTGACTGTATGTGTAATGTAAACTTTGCAGATTTCTTGAGGAGTGTACTGCATTAAAATGTATAAATTTTGCAGAACTGACAGAAAAAAAAAAAAGAAACTCTCCACTGAGCATCAAGTGGGCCATGTGAAATTAATAATTTCTCACTCAGTTAATTTTCCAGTGAAAACATGTCTACTACACACAAACTCCAGCTTGGCATTAATTGCCACACTTGTTTAAAATCTCAGTTCCTCAAATAGGTACTTTCTTTAAATATGCAATCAAGTTTCCATTAAGGCAGCTTGGAAACTGGGACAGGGAGGCTCCTGTGGGGTGGCAGCTTGTCTCTGCAAAAGGAGGCTTGTAGACTACATCTCACCATAAGAAAATTGGTCTCCTTCAGATGGGACATCTGTAGGTGCCCAGGTGAGCAGCAGATTGCAGTGCACACTCCTCATGCAGAGACTCTGTCTCCCGATTCTTGGGCTGCAGAAGGGTGCTCTACCACCTGCACATCCCCTGATGTCTCAGATTAAGGAGGAGTAACGAAGTACTTGCCATTTGTGCTAGATTTGCTTCTGAAAAGTCCATTCAAAATTACTACTGGAACCCACATCTTTAAGCAGAAACTGAGTCATGGGACAAGGTTTCCTACTCATCTCAAACAGTTCTTCCTTATAAACGATCAAATTATAGCAAAGGAGAAAGACAAGTCATAATCACTATCCTGCAACAGAGTCCTGCAACAGTACTTTGGAATCATCCTCTCCTCTCCTTAAACATGCCACCTTCTCATATTTTACTCATTTTACTCATTTTACACTATTTTCCAAACTGCATTTGTTAAATCCAGTAGGCTGTCTAATTCCTACTGACTGCTTATGTCATTAATTTACATTTACATGAAACCTATATCCATCCTAGTAGTTTTATCATCATGTTTGTGTGATTATTATAACCTAATGTTGGTTTTGATTATTAGAGAGAAAACACGAGTTTTAATTTACTAGATTATATGCCTTTGCTTTTCTAATGGAAAATCACAGTATAACTGCTTCCGAGCAGCAACTTGTTATTACATACATTTCATGCTCATAATTCTTTTGCTGATACTAGGCAAATATTTTCAGCCTAAATTTTCCCTGCACACATTTTGGCAACAGTCCTCAGCCCTGAGGATGCATAGCTCTCTATTATTAACCGTTAAGGACTGGAGAATAATTATGGTTAACTCCTGTTGTGATTCAGTTGTTAACTGGTTGCTTGTTAACACCTTCTCAATCAGGCCAAGATATAATGAGTAAGATGGATTTCCAACACATTATATAATCAAAATAAGTGTGAAAAATGAATTAGGGAATGTTCTCATAAAGTCTTTTTGGTTATTACATGAATACTCTGAAATGACATAGTTAAAGCAATTCTCAGTAGAAAAGATGCTTTGAAGATGAATAAACAGCCTGTTTAAAAAGAAATGACATTCCAGATATCACTTTTCATTGCTCGTTTTTGGGCAATTTTGTCAAGAGCATCAGCTAATTTTCTAGCATTCCTCTCACTGCCATGGGCTAGGGGGCTAAAATTAGTTGGAATATATAATTTGTACTCACTGGTTCGGACTTAGCTTCTTTCTCTTTCAAACTGAGGGAAAGCTATATGCTTTGATCATGCTCATCTTCTCTCTTCCACTTCTTTTCCTATTATTTTCAACATGGGAAGTATAAAGTCATAGAAAACAAACCACCCAGTCCCCTTCTTGTCACTTCCCAAATATGGGAGGAAAAAAAACCAAGTATGCTTTTTTAATCTAGTTTTGAAAATGAAGTAGAAATGAGAGGTAAATATATATCTGCATTCATATTTCTACCCTTGAGTAAAATTTCTACAAAATACCCATTGTTTTCCTTCATGCTTGTTAGGGTCTTTATCTTGCTTCTGTGTGTGTGAACAGCACCTTATTTTGAACCAGTATATTAGAGTGAGTAGAAAGATTTTGGCAGATATCCAGTATGGACCCTTGTCCTTTTCCCTGCAGCTTCCCTGCAGGGGAATGGCTTTCAACAGTAAGATAAAGCTACTGATGGATGGCAGGAAAAGGGCAGAAATGTTTTAATGTCTTTTTCTTTCCACTCTTCACCAGAAAATGTGAATGCAACTGGGTTACTAATTGAATTCACATAAAAAGGACAAGAACTCAGGTTAGAATACAAAAGGAAAAGTTTGGAAAGACAGTGTAGCTGTGGGGTTTTTTAAGCCCATTTGGGCCTGATGAATATTGTTGTAAAATATTTCAAGAATGGGATTAAATAATTTTGGAACAATCAGAGGTTGTCTTTGAGAATGCCTGCTTAGGATAGGTGATGTTTCAGAAGTTGGAAGGAGAACATCTTCCAACAGGAGACACAGGTATTGCTGGGGAGCTAGAAGATGTTGTGTTCGACTTCAGAACCAAGAAAACTATTAGAATTAATTACTGAATGAACAGCTGCAGATGCCGGGAAAATAACAAGAGTTTAAGAAAGACTCAAGATGTAGAAATAACATATATCTAACTATTCATTTCCTTCCTTGATAGTGTACAAGGCTAAAGAGAAGTGAAGAATCAATAGTGTGACATTACTAGATTCCAGTAAGCTAATATACACGGTCTTGCCTGTCTTTCTTTCAAGCTAAGAAACACAACCTAGATGAAGCTAATATAAGAGGATTCAAAACTGTTTGTATAAACATACTTAGGGAATACATATCAACAGGTCAACATGGTACTAAACAAAGTATTGGTCAGAATAAAAAGACATGAGCTTAATGTACAGGATGAGAGATTTTCTTCAGACTGAAGGAAAAGCTAACTTACAGAAAGGAGGTTCATTTGAAACAGATTTCCTAGAAAGGTGTAGAACTTTCTTCACTGGAATTTACAGAGACAATGCTTATGGGCAGAACTTCTGCTCAGATTTTCACTGCTCACCTCCCTTTCACTGGGACTCAGCCTTTGCCTTCATCTGCTGCCCAGTCACCTGTTGTCCAGGGTGTTAAAGGTGTGATAGTAAGTCAAAACATTTAGCTGAATAGCATCTTGAGTTGACATAATAATTGGCATATTTGATGAGAATCATGAAATAGGGCAGGTTAATGAGGCAAAGATTGTTATGAGGATCCTGTGAAGGTTTTCTCTTATCCATAAAGTCAACACTACCATTTCACAATCTACATTATTGCTTGTATTCATATAATGATTTTTTTTTTTATGATTTATGCTGTATGCTCAGTGAGTTTTATGAGGGTCTAATGGATGTGTCAGACTTTTGCCACAATCTAGTCCTCCTTTCAGGTAAAAGCTCTGAGTAAGATGTGAGTCAGCTACATCATGATACAAGGCAAATCCCCAGTCTTGCTTTGCATCAGCCAGTTTTGAGAACCCCTTTTTCTCCCAAATGAATGTAGTGGGACCAGTGGTAACTGCTGTACCAAGACCATGGCAGTATGACATTCCTAAACCTTGGCAATGTCACTGGATACCAAAGTGAGGAGCCACAGTTTTTCTCAAAGATGCAATATGGACCTTGTACTCCTCTCTGCCCCTCTCTTAGTCCTGTCCTGCACCATTCTGCATCCCTGTCTTTTTCCATTCCTTCCCCACACCTTCCATGGCACTGAGTCACAGATACCTGCTCAGCTTCCCTGGCCCAGCTGTTTATTATCTACAGCAGTGCAGAGAGAAGGACACCAAAGGGGCTACACATCTTCTTTTCCATTTGTCTAGTGTCTAAGTGAGAGAGACTGAAGTAAGGTCAGTGCCCCATTATCTCCTCATGCAGAGGTGTCTACCACAGAAAGAAGTATAGCAAGGACGCTATGTGCTCTCTTGTCATGATCACAGTGTCTGGGTAACTCAGGATCACTGAAAAGGGTGGAAAGAGGGAGACTTATAGTCCCATGAAACTCTACTGAGCCTCTTGTCAAAAGTTCAGTAAGATGTTGAGTGGTATTTTGATAGGTTTAGCAGAGTCACAGAAAATTTAGACTAAATTAAGAGTTTTAAAGTTAACAAAGAAAACAGCAGGCCATATGCCTGTCTGGTTTTTACCCATCGCTAAATGATAACTATATAGATAATACAATACTGTTTAAAAAAGTATCTGAATACACAAATGTTGATTTTCATATAAGTGCTATGGAAATCACCCACAAATTAATTTCTGATTAAATAACGCATCCTATTTGCTAACATATATTAGTCCTGGATTATCAGTTTATCATCCTGTAGTTGCCTTGAAAGTCAGGTGCTAAGAAGGGCTAATGTCCTTCCTTTCTTAGCTAGACAGTAGCAGCCATGAAGCTCCCCAAGTCAGATGTTTAAAAACACACATACCCGTATCACTGTTAAAAGACTGATGTATTCTGATTATAGCTCTGCATAGCCTGCTTCCTAGCTCCTCAACTCTTTGTCCAAGAGTGACATGAATAGTGTGGCTAGGCCACTATTGTACACTTGCATTTCAATTCCCTGCCCAGCAAACTGGGAGCAGGACACCTTTTTACAATGCCGGAGGAAGTATGAGCCTAAAAATCACTTTAGCTATGCTGACAGGTACATAAAGCTTTATGGCAAGGTCATAACTTTGTGCATAGCAATGCATAGTCACTGCCACATCAGTATAATAGACTGAGCAGTATTGCGAGGCTTTTGAATTACTATTTTAGTTGAGCTCACATTTATAAGAAAGAGATATAAGCGAAGCTGGAAGAGCTCTTTCCCTTTGCCAGTGACTTGTTCTTGTCCATACTTTGTGCTCCACTTTTCCTCCTTCAATTATGCAGCATCATGCATTATACAATGCTCCTCAACACACGGGGTCAGCCTATAAATGGTGAGCATTAATTCGATGTGTCAGATAATGGGCCCTTTCTCCTGCAGAGTGGTGGCTGCAGAAATGGTCTCATCAGAAGTATCGTTGGACGTGTGAAGCATTAGTTATGAAGCCATAATGATGGTGTCTCTATTTCCTGGCTGTTCTGTGGATATACACGTAAAGGTGAAGCATCACTTTCCAGGGAGAACCTTTATTGCACTCAGCCACTTGTATTAACTTTTAAAAATTCAGCTACTACAGCCAGATCCAAAGAGTAAATATCTGAATGCAAGTAGAATACATTAAATAGCAAATAAGTGTAACATATAGTTTACCATACCAAAAAGGGGTTTATTTACAAACAAATTCCATGATAAAGGAAAAATGTGCTTGTGTATGTGTATTTTCAGTGGCAGGATGGACTAGGGACACACAACATAAAATATGGTTTTGTGCAAGTGAAATATCAATGTTTTTAACTAAACTGAACACAGCAGCTTTACTTTGGCCTTTTCATCCAATCAGCGATGCTTTCTGTTAAACTCAGCAGTTAGGTAAAAATGTGAAAACTTGGCATGAACCAAGGAAATTATCTTAGTGGTCAAGTATGTAGATTTTTTTCTGAGATTATAAATATCTCTGGTATTATCAGCATCTTACCTAGTAGATGGTAATGTCATGTCATTATACTCTTATCTTTCAGTCTTAAATCAACAATTTCAGTTGAAAAACACCCTTGAAAGATAGAAATTTTATATCTATGGGAACGATTAAATCTATGACAAAATCCCCAAGCAACATGACATGTATTTTTTTTTGTCAGAAAAATCTCACCTCCAGCACTCCTGATTTTGCTTTCACTCAACTCCTCTCACACAAGACTGGTATGCATACACACTACTGAAAGTTCTTGCTTGGAGTATGTGCCATAGTTGCGCATAGATTAATTTGTCCTAGCAGGTTAAAAATTGACTAGTCTGGGAAAAAAAGAACAGCTAAAGCCATCTAATAAATTGGGCAAGAATTACTCTTGGTTCCTCCATTTAATCTGATAACAGATGTACATTACAGACTGTCACTACGGAAAAATAAGAGACTTCGTTTTGTAATAGATTATTAAATAGACTCGCAGTGACAGTAAGGCAGTAAATTGAAAAGTAGGTCAGCCATTTTTCAATTGGATTTATATGCTCTACTCACCAGCTTTGTATATAAACGGAAGAAAGTGAGATTATTTCACAGGGAGGACTTTCTACAGCATTTAGTCCAGGGCAATCTGTTGGCTGATCTGGTCGCAGTGGAGACCCAAGCAGAGTTCATTTGCCGTATAAAATATGTGTCTATAAAATGCATGAGGCCAGCAGGTCTTTAGATAATCTTTCATATGGAAACTACTAGTCAAATTCATCCTGCTTGTAAGTTCATGAAGCTAGTGAGCTTAACACCATGGATAATTTTCACCCAGAGCACTAATGGCAAGGTGGCACTCTTTCAGAGACAGTAGTCACAGCTTCACCAAGGAGGCGAGGAAAACTCCTTGCCCTTACAGATGCGCTGATGTCCAAAGAATGGGAACAAATGAAGCGTAAAAGCCAATTTGGGTCCTTCTACCAGATACTGAGTCTCTCTTTTAAAAACATCGGTCAATCAGACTGACATTTCCACTTAACCTTGTGAAACAGAATGGATTTTCTCTTCATTGACATTTAAGCGGGTACATCATGTGTTCACTCTTCGGTAGCTGTGGCATGACTGTCATATAAGCCACTGAAAGTCTGAAATCCCTGTCTGTTTCCAAACTATTTCTATTAGATGATGAGATTTCCTGCATGCTCAAGGAAGCCCTTGTAGTCTACTCTGGCACATCTGTGGCTCTTGTTGTAGGTTTCAAATAAACAGGCTTATTGCAGGCTAGAACCCAGGTGTTGGCAGGTTCTGGATCATCTCTGGAACCCTACTAAAAGCATCCATCTTGGAAAGAAGGGGATGTTGCTAGCATACTGAATGATTTAGAGAAGGCCACTTGAAGATTCTAACATCTACATTCTCAAAGCAGAAAAACATGCTATCAGTTGGGATAAAAATGCTAAGTTCTTGAAAGTTAATGTTTTGATTTTAAACTCTAGACTACATAGAAAAAATCCTGACAAACTCAGCGAAATACAAGAAAAGGTTCTCTAAATTATTTACATCATTAGTACAAATATTTTTTTTCTGTGTGAAAAAGAAGGCTCTATTTCTCTCACATTTTGAACGGTTTATCAATCTTAATTTCTATTCTTCAACAGACAAGGGGAATAGAATAGAATAGAATAGAATAGAATAGAATAGAATAGAACAGTGTCAGCTGGAAAGAACCATCTAGCCCAGCTGCCTGACCAATTCAAGGCTGATTAAAAGTTAAATTATGTTGTTAAGGGCATTGTCCAAACGCCTCTTAAACACTGACAGGCTTGGGGCATTGACCACCTCTCTAGGAAACCTGTTCTAGTGTTTCACCAACCTCTTATCAAAGAAAATCTTCTTAATGCCTAGACTGAACCATCCCTGCAGCAGCTTTGAACCATTTTGATGTGTCTTATCAGTGGATCCCAGGGAGAAGAACTCAGCACCTCCTTCTCCACTTTTTCTCAGAAAGCTGTAGAGACCAATGAGGTCACCCCTCAGCCTTCTTTTCTCTAAACTAGACAAACACATAGTCCTTGACTGCTCCTCACAGGACATTCCTTCCAGCCTTTTCACCAGCTTTGTGGCCCTCTGGACACATTTGAGAACCTTCACATCCCCCTTAAATTGTTCTGTCATTTGTTTTAACTACAACTATACAAACAACTGGAGTGTTTGGTTTGGGGGTGGTAACTATTTGTTTTTATTTCTTGACTGGTCAGGATCCATGGGAAAACCTCAAAATTTTGCTCATCAAATTATTTCAATAATTGTAATTAAAAGAAGAATTAAAGGCACAGTATTTTATGATGAGCAATATTTATTCTTAATATCTTTTCACTTCTTTTGAACTGTTTTAACTTCAGGATTTTTCTTTACTGAAATTTACTAAAACTCATTTTAGACTGAAAAATTAAAATTATTTCTTTTGAAAATGATGAAAGTGTTTTGGTATCTGCAATAATTAAGAGTTAATTAAGGGCAGGTTTGTGTTGTGGGTTTTTTCAAGGGAGAAAGGCTGAGTTTATAGAAACAAATTATTGAAATATTTTAGACAACATCAATCTGTATAATTCCATAAAGGTCAAAAAAAGTATTGTTTAAATATGGGGAGAACATGCCATCATCTGGTGCCTAGAAGGGGCACCCTGTGCAAGATAAACAAGGTTATAAACATTCATAAAATCATCCAAATACAAACATACGACCTCGCTTTTTCTCTATTCAATCCCATGCTGTAGTTTAAGAAGACCTTAAAGTAATTGATGTCCTATATAACATGCACATGATTAAATTCCCCAGAAGGAAATAGTTTTTAAATATTTTGAAAGAATATATAATTTAGATTAATAACCACATTCCCATTAAAACTGTTCCTATGATATATTACTAAGCTATATCTGAAATCCTGATTGTTGTTTCTAAGTTTTAAAAGGACCTTGAAGGATGTGCTGGAACTGAAGGGATTTCATCATCCCAGTCTCTAAGCATCATAATGAAAAAAGCTATCAACAGAGTAAGTAGAGTAGAAAAGCTAAACCCATGTCCTCCCCTCCTTTTCTCCCCAGCCACAGCTAATGCAAGGTCATCCAGAGTCTGCTCAAAATGTTCACTGCTTGCTCAAATTTGTGTTACAAGAAGCATAGCTCCAGTAAGTAATGAAACTTCAGTAATTACTTGATGATAATGGTTAAAGTTCCTATGTTTCTCTTTTTTTCTTAACTCCAACTTGTTCTCCAAAAGATAAAAAACGGATCTTCAAAGAACTACTAACAGCATCATGCCATTTTTTAAACACTTATCTGTTCATGTGACCTGGCTATATTACAATTCATGTTTTCTTAATAAGGAATTGCACTGGTGTATTTTTTCCTTTTGGTAAGGTGCTATGCAGTTAGAATTAAAGTTGCAAACAAAACCAGTCATGGGGCTGGAATGTTTCCAGAGGTCCAGAGCTCTCTGATGTGGGAAGCATGTAACAGAAAACCCAGCTCTCACATGTCATTCCTACCTACAACAGAGCTTTGACAGGACCCAAGAAAGAGGACTGCTGTTGTGTCACCATTTCAAGGATTCGCAGCCAGGCATCCAGGGCAGCAGGTCTGAGACTCACAGGGTATCCCACTATAGAATTTTCTCCATCCTCACCAATAGAGGGGGAAGGCTGGACAATAAATAATTGCTGTTCTCATTAAATGTATGCTTTCTAGTGCCCAGAAGAAAGGTCAAGGCTATACAGTGTCACAATACATGGTAAGACTTAAAGTAGTCTGGATCCTGGAAGAAGTCCTCCTCATGCAGTATTCCTCCTGGGTTAACTTACTCATTTTCAGGCCACAGAGTCTCTATGATTACCCCATCACTTAGGGGCTAGAATTGTCCCTCTGCTGGTAGCCCAACTAGTTCATGCAAAGCAGGTTGGTGTATCTTTATGTAGCATGAGACTGTGCTCAACACAGGATTTAAGACTAATGGGTGCTCAGCCTTCTCATCAGTAAGAACTAGCACTTATCAATTCTTGTCCCTCTCCTACAAGCTTCTCTGCTGCAAGCTGTTTTGCAGCTCCAGATACTAAGTCACAAGTCTCACAAGATTATGCCATCTGGCTTACTTCATAAAGTTCAATTCTTAAATGAGGCACTTCTGTCTGAAAAGAGATGGGTTTTCTGTCTTGTGACTAATGACAAAAGTTCCACAAAATTACTCAAGAGAAACCCCATGGCTCAAAACCATCAAAAAAGCCCATCTGAGCCTGTGGTTTTTGAAGACAAAGGAAGTGTCAGCACTGCTTGTCTGAAAAATACAGTTCACTTGCTCACTTTTTCAGCCTTTACTCTGTCACAACAAAGGGAGACTGTTTCCCATTGAGCAGTGTATGTACACATCTACGTTGATCACAAAAATACATGCTAATTTGGTGTGCTTAAGAAGGAAGGCAGGGTCAGAATGAAGTGACTTATTGCAGTTCCCACATACACGAAAGCTCAGTGGGTTTAAACAACAGTCCCTTCTGTCATAATTAGTGTTTGAAATCAATGTTTAAATCAGACAGGAAAATGTGTTGCTTTATCTCCTGGACATAGTTGCAGCGTCATTTCCAGCATTTTCTGGGTATTTCCAGAATATTAGCCAGGTTTCAGGCTGTTGTGTTGAGTTGATTCAGAGGGATCTCCATCATAGATCCAATGTCACAGCAGGAACTTCCCACGCCCTTCTTCCTGCATGCTGCCTCAAGTCCAAACAATGCCATAGTCATTATCCACACAGGTTGTGGAATCACAAAGACCATCCTTTCTGATGTAGTGCCCTCACCCCCTTCCAGATGTCAAGGGAGTAAGCTCTCATTTTCATGTGCTTTCCCAAGAGTCCAGCAGGCACAGCAAGCCAGCTGGACTGTAGCTTCCAGCATTTCCTAAAGTCTACTTTGTCTAGGCTGAATAGATTTAGCAAACCCACCTTGCAGGTGTCATAAGCCTATGAAGGATCTTTCTAGTGCTGGAAGGGAGTCTTCCAGTGCAAACGTTTTAGAACAAATCCTGAAATTTCTGTTTAGATTAAATACATATGAAGAGAATGCCAGTACTTTTATAGGATTCACTTATGCACAATTAAATCAATGAAGTATTTCCCTGACTCTTAGTTTTGCATCAGGCTATCATTTTTAAGTCTTCTAGAGTCCTATCTCATTTATAGTGGTAAAAGGGAAAAATAGAAAAATAAAGATATCATATTTATGAGGGATTATAAAAGTCTAAATAATGCCAAGACAGTTGTTCTTCATAGAATAACAAGAAATTTCATGCATTTTATTGCTCACACTTAGATTTCACACTGTTTGTAAACCAGAGCAGATTATGTGTTTAGAAAACTGAAACACATAGGAAATGTAAAATGTCTTTCAAGTTTCCAGTCACATGAGCAGAGAAAGTAAAACAGACACCAAAAGGGCATGTCCTTGATCTTGTTAGTTGTAAGATAATGAGAAGCTGAGTTCTTCAGCTGAAGGACTCTGCCCATCCACATGCAGTAGTGCAGTTCCCTCTGGCAGCCCATGTAGCCTGAAGGTTCAGAGCAAAGGGGAAATCACAGCAGGACTTAGACATGGGAAATACTGAGAGTAATCATTGCATTTTACTAATAATGTAATCTGTGAAAGGCCTCACAGAAAGTACATGCAAGAGACAAAAGAAGAGCCTACTATCAGTTGTTTGTATCTTGTTATAATCAGTAGATGCTGTCTCCCTTTGGTGGTATTTGCTCTCAGCTGAATGATTCATTCATTCGCGCTTGCACCTAGTTTCTTTTGTCTTCTGTTTTCACAGTGCAAGGTTCAGTCCTCTGTTCATACAGAAACTTTTGACTTAGAGCTGGTGTTTGAAGTAGAATTAAAACAATGGATGCTTCACCCATTGCAATAAGGAAAAAGGTCAGGTTTGCTACAAAGAGGAGTGAAAGAACGTGTGTAGATAGTAATTGTCGCCATAGAAAGCTTCTCTGTAGAAAAAAAATCTAAATTGATGTATATCCTTATATATCTCACAACATCCAGCAAAGAAAAGTTTCTTCCCCTTTCTGCCTACCTCTCCATAAAATTTTTGCTGGAGAAGAAACCACATGATGCATCAACAAAGAAAAAATAATTGAAGGAATGTGTGTGTATGTGTATGTATATGTGCTTAGTCTTACACTCTTAGTGAAACTGTAAATTTGAGCTTACCTGTTTGTATAGATACAGAAGGAACAACACAGTAGACCCTGCATGTGCCCAGCTCATGTGATGCTGCAATGCCAAGCGAGGAATTGGAGAATTTTTATCTCAGCCAATTTTCTGTGATGTGCAGTTCCTGTTGTCATCTCATCCTTATCAGAGGAGAGGGATCTGAGAGGGTCTTGGCTTCTGTTTTATCCTTGAGAAGTTTGGCAGGAGTTTAGTTTCACAAGATTAAAAGTTGCAGAAAGGATACAGTCTGAAAGCACACACAAGAGCAGGGTGCTTAGCAGCAAGAACATTAAACTTCGTCAGCGCCAGTCATACAGGGAACAGATGAAAGAATATTTTTTCATCTGTCATGACAGTGTTGTTAATGACAGCTGTAGACAAGATGCTCTAAACATCCCTTTTTAAAATTCATTTTTAGACCCTCACATTCACTGCACTTGTTGAAGGCTTAGAAGCAAACAGTAGTGTTGACAGCACAGGTGTAGGAAAGAACTGGTCAACCTGGAGACATTTGATTCATCTATGAACAAGATTCACCTAAAGGTAATTTGAAAAAATGGGACTATTCTAATACACCAGCAGCTGAGAGTGAAAGGAGAATCAGAAACCCACACAGCCCTTGTCTGCACACTCCTGCAAGATCTGTGAAACACCCAGACAGGGATGCAGAGTGAGCTGCATGTTGGTAAGCCCTACCTCCATATGTTTCTAATATGCAGGGATACCCAGTTTTGCAAGGACTCACTCTCTGTGAAAAAGCTGGATGCTGTCTGGCCTCCGACTGCTTTAGAGTAAGAGGAAGACATATACTTAGACCTGAAAATCTGTAAATGTAAAGCCTGTTTTGAGGCAAACCTGAGGGGCCACATGGGGTATTGCTGTTTAAAACATTATTCATGGCATTATTGTCAACCTATTCATATCAGAGATTTGCCTGGCTCCTCCCATCCTCTCTGAGTCTAGTATCTTCTAGGAGCATTGTAAAGATCATCTTCTGGTGGACATCACAATCATCCCCACATCTTATCCTCCTGTGTGCTCTCTGCAGGGGCACTGCCAGCTTCCTTTCAGCACCTGCTAAACCACTTCTTGCCACTTTGCTTCCTGCTGTGCTTGTCCCATGTGGGTCATGGCAATCTGAGGTGATGTGAGTGGAATAACTCGGGGCTCCAGTGGCTGCAGATCTCATGTTACAAATGCTTCTTTCTGCATGCTTCAAACTGTGGCCACAGTAACCTTTTTAAAATCAAGCATATGATGTAATAATAGTATATATATGACAATCCAGCTGCTGCTGACAGCACTGGAGAATTCTGGAAAATCTTTTTCATGGTTTAGGGTCAGGGCAGCCCCTTAGATCTATAACAGATGCTCTCTGTTAACCTCCCTCCCCAAAGGAGAAGAGGAAGAGAAGAAGGGAGACAGAAGAAGCCATTAGAAAAGGAAACTAGAACAGTTTTAATGAAAATAATAATAATAAAAAAGGAACATATACAAATATATACAAAACCATTATCTCTACCCTCTTTGGGACCAAGGACAAGGCAAAGACTGAGCTGCTGAGTGCCCAGTTTGCCTCAGTTTTTGTCAACAATGCCAGTTGCTACCTGAGGGTCCAGCTCCCTGAACTGGAAGACAGGGATGAGGAGCAGAATTCAGCCCCCATAATCCGGGAAGAAATGATCAGTGACCTGTTGTGCCACATAGATGTGCAAAAGTCCATGGGACCAGATGGGATACACCCAAGGGTACTAAAAGAGCTGGCAGAAGTGCTCACCAAGCCACTCTCCATTATTTCTTCTTATTAGTCCTGGCTAACTGGGGAGGTCCCAGTTGACTGGAAGCTAAAAAATGTGACGTCCGTCTACAAGAAGGGCTGAAACAATGATCCTGGGAACTACAGACGTGTCAGTCTGACCTCAGTGCCAGGGAAGGTTATGGAGCAGATCATCTTGAGTGCCATCACACAGCACATACAAGACAACCAGGTGATCAGGCCCAGTCAGCCTGGGTTTAAGAAAAGCAGGTCCTTCCTGACTAACTTGATCTCCTTCTACAACAAGTTGACCAGCCTAGTGGATGAGGAAAGATCTGTCGACATTGTCTATCTGGACTTTAGTAAAGCCTTTACACTGTCTCTCACAGCATTTTTCTTCAGAAACTGATAGCACAAGGCTTGGATAAAAACACTTTGCACTGGGTTAAAAATAGGCTGGATGTCCGGGCCAAAAGAGGGGTAGTGAATGAAGCTAAATCTGGCTGGTGTCCAGTCACAAGTGGTTTTCCCTAGGGTTCAACACTGGGGCCTGTTCTCTTCAATATCTTTATCAATGATCTGGGTGAGGGGATTGAGTGTACCCTCAGTAAATTTGCAGATGACACCAAACTGGGTGGGTGTGTCGATCTGCTGGTGGGTAGAGAAGCTTTACAGTGAGACCTAGACAGGTTAGATCAGTGCGACAAGGTTAATTGCATGGGGTTCAACAAGGCCAAGTGCCAGGTCCTGCACTTGGGTCATAACAACCCCATGGCAAACTACAGACCTGGGGATGCGTGGTTGGAAAGCTGCAAGTTGGAAAAGAACCTGGGGGTATTCATCGATAGTCGACTAAATATGAGTCAGCAGTGCATGCAGGTGGCCAAGAAGGTCGATGTCATCCTGGCTTGTATTAGAAACACAGTGGCCAGCAAGAACAGGGCAGTGATCATCTCCCTGTACTCGTCACTGGTGAGGCCACACCTTGCATATTGCGTTCAGTTCAGTACCCCTCACTATAAGAAGGACACAGAAGTGCTGCAGCACGTCCAGAAAAGGGCAACGATGCTCATGAAGGGCCTAGAGCACAAGTCCCATTGAGAAGTAGCTGAGGGAGCTGGGATTGTTTAGTCTGGGAAGAGAAGGCTGAGGGGAGACTTTATTGCTCTCTACAAATATCTGAAAGGAGGTTGGAGAGAGGAGAGGCCTCTTCTCCCTGGTGGCGAGTGACAAGACCAGAGGGAATGGATGCAAGCTGTTCCAGGGGAGGTTTAGGCTGGATGTTAGGAAACATTTCTTCACTGGAAGGTTTATCAAACATTGCAGTGTCTGCCCAGGGCAGTGGTGGAGTTGCCATCCCTGGAGGCATTTAAATGGCATGTGGGCCTGGTGCTCAGGTCCATGGTTTAGTGTTGAGCTTGCAGTGTTGGGTCAAAGGACTGGATGATCTTGAAGGTCTCTTCCAACCAAAGACATTCTGTGATTCTGTGAACCCATCACACCTGATGGCAATTATGTCACCATCACCACTGACACTGTGGAAGAGGCACTGGGAGAGTCCCAGACTGGGCCCAGAAGCAGATGGAAGCTGTGTCCAGGAATTGAGGAGCTGGATTCTGGTACCAGATTTAGGAGCACCCAGAATGGGACTGAAGGCAGAATGGACAGAGTCCTTCTTGGATGGTTTGAGGAAGAAACTGGAAGAGGACCTGAGCCACGCTGAGCAAAGCAGGCAAAGCAGGCCAACAGGGGGGCTGAGACCTTCATGATCCCTCAGATTTATACTGAATATGACGTATATGGGCTGTAATGCCTCGTTAGCCAGCTTAGGATCACCTGTCCTGTCTACTTCTCCCTGCAGGTGCAGCCTTTCACTTTCTGCACCCCCCAGTGTGGCACACAAGATCCAGCAGTGGCCTTGGTCTGCACACCAATCCTTGGTACTGACTCTAAACATGGGGGGTTATCCCTGCTAGAAGCAGACACTGCCTGTGAGAACAGGCTGCTAACTTCAGACAGTGCAGTTAGTTAGCAGAACTGAGCTGAAAAGTAAAATCACTGAACAGAATTAGTTCTGTTCTCACTCAAACCAGGACAACCCCAGACCAGGAGGTCAGGTCATCTTTTTGGAGAAATCAATGGAAGACGCTGCAAGGAGAATAAAGGAACAAGCCATTGACACCTTAGATGCTGTTTCTCAGGTAATAGACTTTAGAACTGGAAATGCCAAAAACCTTTCTGCCACAATAGCTGAAAGCAAATACACAGCAGATCATGGAGAAGTAGCAATGCTGATTGCAGTAGGGACTAATGACTCTGGTAATTTAACATAGCCCCAGGTACATTGTGTTATTAGAAGTGAATACAAGCTCTTTTGAATCTTAATTGCAACACTTTGGCCTAAAGAACCCAGATAATTGGTCATGTTTGTATACTTTTCAGTGAGATGGGTACAACACATCAATCTTTAGAGTTCATTTTTAAGAAAGCCGTAAAAAGAGAAACCTAATCACTGTCCACGCTGGTTAAACTAAACCTACACTGTGAGACAGCAGTGACATCAAACAGATCTTCCCCATCCAGACAGAGCATGGAGCAGATGTGTTCCATTTATTTTCTGTACCCTTAGCAAAAAACCTTTGATTTTATTAGCAGTGGTTTATAAGATTAATATAAAGACCACTGGGGATGATAGGTCTTGAATGAAAGCTGGGTAAATGCCAAGCCCAAACAACAGATGCAAAATTGTGCCATAGCTTTAAAATTATTTTCTTTGAATTTAATTCTAATATTTTTTGAAGTACACATCTTTTTGCAAAGAATTGGTGGTTTGTGCTGTAGAGCAGAACCCTGTGTTTAACTATAAAATGATGGAAAATGTCTAAAGAAGCATTTTTTCTTCTTTTTGTATTTTACTGCCTTGCCATTTTTTATTGAAAACGAACAGGACCAGAACCTCCTAGAAATGTCTTTCTTGGTTGTGCAGAAAACTGCTTTTTCTTTGTTTCTTTCTATGCATTTTTCTCTTAATTGTGACACAAGAAATACATGGTGTAAGACATATGATGCCAGTGTCCACAAAACACCTAGGCAAGACGTGAGCAGGACAAAATCTTCAAAAAGTATCTTTTTGCTTGTTTAGGGGAAGAGAGGTGTCAACAGTCCAGCACAGCAACTGAGCAGAATTTGGGTTCTTCATCCCTGCAGCATTGCTGTCTATCTAGCACCACTGTACTGCCAAGGAGCTACATCAGGGAGATGTGCTGTATTTTTGGAGCTTGTATCCCTTTACGGCCTCTTAACAACTTACTGCTGGCCAGCTGAGCTGCGATCAGACTGGAAAAAGGCAGACTGGTGAAAGAGGCATGACACTGGCTTATGTGATACAGATAGCCCATGCTGCCCCAGATGCCCCATGCTTAAGGATGGCTACCAAAGTCCCTTTAAACTCTCTGGCAACTTTCCCTTTACCAAACGCCTGTGAGTGCTGGGCCTCTGCTTCTGGAAGAGAAACAAACATTGGCTTACATTTCTGTGGAAGTAGGTTAAGCAATTTCATTTTTTTCAGACAATCAAGGTGCATTAAGAGTAAGTCTAGGAGCTGTTACAATAGCTCTGCTGATGGGTGGTAATCATTAAAGTACACTGTTTGCAGCTGATCATATGCCAAAGCACCTATTGATTCGACAGGTAAATTACACCATTCCTTGTCAGTACTCCACTCCAAAAGTCAATGACTTTTCCACTGCAGTTACAGCTATTTACAGTACTGTCTGTGAAGGTCTCCATTATCAAGCCATGGGGACTTTGCTGCTTGCTCAGATTGTGTTTGCTTATAAAATAGAGAGTTGTAGCACAAGACCAGCTCAGCTGTGTTCTACGGGTAGCAGTAGTGCTCGCCAGCAGCTTTCTGAGTAGTGGTCAAAGAGTTATGGTTGACCTGAAACATCAATGACTGCTTGGGGTGTCTAGCTCTTTGGGACCTCAGCCTAGTCAGCCAGACTTTGAGGAGGTGGCATGCTCTTGGTTTTCAAGCATATATTCTCTGTTTAAGCATAACACCGCAGCAGAAGAAACTATCAGGACGGCTCATATTGATATGGGAACTGGGAGAAATGGGAAGAGTTTTACTAAAACATTCAAGGCCTTTTGTTAGTTGCCTATATCTTTAGGCTATTTTTATCATTGTTGCTTTGATTTGTTTTTCTGTGAAAAAGCAGAAGTTATCAAACCAAATGGGAAGGAGGAGGTAGGGAATGGGGACACTGGAGTGCATTGTGTGGGAATTGGAAATAGATAGCTTGGGTTTTCAGCTTTCAACTATGGCCCTTACCTTGCTTGAATGTTTTCTATTTCTCTTTTTCATTACATATAAGTCAACTGGTCCAATATCTTGATGACTTAGTTTACAAATAGATTTTAACTATGTGAAAAATGTCATCTATTCCATTTATAATGTGTAAGCCCCTCTTACAGCAAAGTAAGCCCCCTCTGGGGCTTACTCAGGAAATTATAAAAGAGACACCTTTCCCATATACATTTGATAGGTTTTTAAAAAGTGTCCTTCAAATGTAAAGCTGCTGTCCTTAAAACCTTACTCTCCAAGAGTGATAAAAGCTCTGAAATAAATGAAGCTGTGAATTTGGGGAATTTTTTTGAAATGCAATCCTTTAAAAGTGTTTGGATAATGGATGAGCAGTTTTAGGAAGACTGCTCATAGGCAGACCTTGAATTGCAGAAGAATTGATTCTAGTGATTTTGAAAAGAAACTTGAAAAGAACTAGGTGATTGTACGGAAATAGGCTTCATCTAGCTGTAATGCATGCAATATTCAAGAAGTGAATTTTTATTAGACTGTCTTCATTTCTAGCTTCTTTCTGCTGTGAAGGGGTCCAGCTGTGTGAGCTACTGGGGAAAGGGTATGTTAATCTTCACAGCTTTCATAATCAAATGTTCCATAGCTGCCACAGCATCAGCTAAACTCTGTGAAAGAGGGGATATCAAAGGAAGTACATGTCATTTCAATGTATTATTAATGGCACTTAAACTAGGGTTTGAGTGATCAACAATGTCTGAAACAAGAAAGCTGAAAACAATAATGCTGTTTGGTAATGGTAATAATGATGACGGTAATAATGATAATGCCCTGCCAAGGAACTGAACAAGATGCTGATTGCTAACAGCCCTTACATTTCATAGAAAGCTCTTACCACTCAGTTTAAAATACGTAGTGGTGGGAAAGCAAATCTCCATGCCAGCTTTCATTCTTTGTTTGTCTGAACATTGCCTACTTCTTCACATAAACCTCTAAACTTTAAAACCTTACAATGCTTAACCTGATGGATTAGTTTTAGTTTGGAAGCACATCTGGACAAAAATGGAGCTTGAGTTCTATTCAAGAAAGCATATGGACTATGTCTGAAGTCTTAGACTGAGGGTTTTCCAAGATGGGTCTCTGATCTGCTATTCCCTGGGGTCCACATCAGGCCCTGCAGATCCCCCAGCATACCATCTCCCTATCATGCTGTTAGTTTAGAAGCAGCTAAGCACACCAGGGCTATCCACAGGCTGTCCACAGGCACTCACACCACCAGCAAGTGAAAGAGAAGCCAAAGAGTCAGCAGCAGAATTTGCTCCCAAAACCTCTTGCTAAGAGCAATGCTGACACCCTACTGGCTTGAGAAAGAAGCAAATGTTTGTTTCTGTGAGGATGCTTCTCTGACTCAAGTTCTGTGTATCTAAACAAAACCCTTTGGTACTGGGACACATATGCTGTCATGAACAGCCTGAGTCCCAAAGAATGACTGCAGAGGGAAAAGAAGATGCCTACTGGTCCTTCCAAGAAAGGGACATAGCTTTTATCTCCTTGTATTGGTCTGACTGAGCTGGAGTTAGTTTTCCCCAGAGCAGCCCTCCCAGTGCTGTGCTTTGCATGGAGAGCTGGAAAGGTGCTGCTGACACACCCGTGTTGTGGCTGCTGCTGGGCAGGGCTCGCACAGCACCAAGGCTGCTTTTCCAACATTCCACCACAGTGGGATGGGGTGGGCAAGACCTTGGGAGGGGACACAACCGGGACAGCTGACCCAAACTGACCAAAGGGATATTCCATACCATATGACATCAGTTTAACAATAAAAGCTAGAAAAAGGGGCAGGGGACGGGGCAGAGAAGGGACCATCCGATTGTCCTCTGGAGACATCGGTACATGTTTGGAGCTCTGCTTCCCGAACAGGGGACAAACATTTCCTGCAGATGGAAAGCAGAGAATAAATCCTAGCTTTCTTTTGTTTCCATGCATGACCTTGCTTTGCTTTTCCTTTAACTGCCTCTGTCTTAACCCATGAGTTTCATCTTATTTTCTTCCCCCTGGTCCAGCTGAGAGGAGGTGTGGGGGAGTGACACCCAGCCAAGGTCAAACCACAACACTCTTCTTGCCTTTTTACTGGACAAAACCTATGATTCTTCTCTGAGCAGTCTCCAATGCCTTGAACCCTTCCTAGCTGGATACTCTTCTGGCAAAGTGTAAATTTCAAATTTGGTTTTAATCTCTTTCATTTTATCTGAAACCTTTGCTTCCCACAAATACCATATATTATTTCAGAAACAGCAGTAAATTATTAAAGCCAAGTGAGCTTTAATACAAATTTTAATGTAATATATGACTATTTTTTCTTATTTTCTAACAAGCATGACCAATCTTATAATATCTTAGAGTTTCAAAAATAATTAATACAGGGATAAGAGCAAACTACTCCAAAAATTGCCTTGTTTTAGAGACATTCAGTTAATTAGAGAGATATTCTTGTTAGTGGTGGTTCATTAAAAGATCCTTGATGGAACTGAAATGTTAACTTTAGCAGAAATTATCTAAGGGACTCAAATTATTAATTGATGCATGTTTAATAGTTTTTTAATTAGATGCTTTATTAGCAGAAATAATATCAAAACTGCAGTGACTTCCACTAGATTTTTAAGTTTGACTACATAGAGTTGGATTCCCTGATCTCATTACTGTTGCCACCTTATTGCCATTCCCAGGCTGCCTTCTTTTGTGCTCAAATTGCAACAACTACTTTTAAAAGTGTGTTTGTTTTGCAGACTGTAATTAGAAGGGAAAGATGCTTTGTAAGAAATATGGGGTGAATCAGGAATGGAGACGAGAAAGCCAGTAGGTGCGGAGGCAAGGCACCATTAATCACATTTTATGAAAGGTATATGTGGTTTATGGACACAGAAGGAGAAACTGAGAAGGCTGGGTCTGCGCAGTCTTAAGAAGAAAAGGCTTGGGGGAGATCACACAGCTGTCTACAACTCCCTGATAGGAGACCGTGAAGAAGGTGCTCAAACTCTTCTTAGATGTGAACATTATTGGGATGAGGGATGATGAATACAAGATGGAATGAGGAGTCTAGAGATGTTATGGGATTTCCATCCCTGGAGATACTCAAAGGCAACCGGACATGTCCCTGTGGATCCTGTCCTAGCTGGACACACTTTAGGTGAGGATCAAATGACCTCCATAGATCCCCCGCAACCCATTTTAGCCTGTGATTCCATGGTTTACACTACAGAACTGGTGATGACTGTGCAGGGAGAAGAGCCAGCCCAACAGGTTTCTCCTGTAATCCTGAACCATGACACTAACCAAAGAGATTGATGGTAAATTTACCTTCTAAAAGGCAGACTTACTTTCACTGACAAACAAGAGAGGTCCCAGACATAGAGATCTAGTACATGCCTTCTTGGAGATCCCACATTACACAATATCCTAATTACATAATCAAAGGTATGTTTTTGTTCGGCTGTTATGGTCCCTGCCCATCCCTGCTGATGTTTAAACAAGCAGTTCTTAGATGTGCCAACAATGGACTGACAACCATGGCAGTCCACTGAAGAATCCTTTTACAAAACAGGAAAATGCAGTTCCTTTTTTGTCTTTGCTCATGAATTCAGGGGCAATGACGTTGTTTCAGTTCCTGTGGCCCTGGAAAAAGTTGGCAGGGTCTAAGAAAGCACTCTTGTAATGCAGTATTGAATGTGACATGCGCAGCAATGAGGTTCGATTGTATCAGAAATATATTCTTGGTAGCTTATGTCTCCTCTGCTGCTGAATCAGAAAAAAACCAATACAGGTATGCCAGGAATTTGGCATCTGTCTTCAAGAATTTTCTGATTTTCAGCTTTCTTCAGAAATTCACATTAAAAAGAAAAAAAGCAAATAGTTGATTCATTAGTGTTTTATCACTCAGTGGAAGTTGTACTATGTCATTAATTTTTCTGTATATTACCACCAACTTTTGTTTCAGGACAGTCATGAGTAGACATTGCATATGACTGTGTTAGGGGCAGGCAGGGGCAGAGAAAAGGTCTAGCATTTATCTTTAATGAATGATTTTAATAGGTTCAGAGGCTAGAGAGTACGGCAACTAACTCTTTTCTAACACTCAACAGGATACAAGACTGAAAGATGGGGAAACTGCCCCAGAGAAAAGGCATGTATCCCAGTGGATTATTTTTCCCTCATTTGAAAAAACATGGTCTAATTAAGTAACAGATGCAGATGGTTTCATGCAGACTGTGCCCAGTATTTGCAATTAGCAAAGGAGGAATTATGTTCATTTCTAAATTGACACGAGCACTGGGACAGGGGGTCAGTTCGTTTTTCTTTTTTCTGTAGTGCTGTGCAATTTTGGGATTGCCGCTCCCAGCTATCTGATGGGAACGCTTCCTCAAGCAAGCCAAACAAGCCACCTTGAGGGATGGCAGCCAGGGGAAGATGCATACCCTGGATGGTGAATTTGGATGTGGCCTTCGCATCGTCCTGGCAGTTTTCTGTGCTTTGGCATGAGCTGTTGATGGGTTTAGGAAGGAAAAGCTTTTTAGAACGCACAAAGGCCAGTGCTTGGGCCATATATATGGGATCAGCCCTCTTCACAGAGATCAAGGTAGGGAGGTGTAACTAACTTTCTCTTCTCAAGGTGAGATGCTAGCCTGCCCTTGGCCAAGAGGACAGGCTTCATGCATGGTGAGGCCTAAATTGTCAACATAGGTGTGCAGTGCTTGGCCCCAGAACTGCAGGGAGTGTGCATCCAGGGACATGTGTATGGCTTCAGCCTGGCCCCTGAGCCATGCTGGTGGGGATGCTCTTGGCTGGCAAAATAAGCATCTCTCCCTGAGCAGAGAAACCAGAGCAAATGAATACCATTTTCTGTTACCCTAGCTGAGCCCACAGCAGAAGTCTCTCTGCCCAGCATCACCCATAACTCAGACCAGCACAGATAAGTAAGATAGAGGTACTTGTTCCCCTGGTCCCCATAATCTCCAGCTTACCTGTGGATAGAAGCTCAGGTCCTGTACTCTCTTCCTCACCTTCAGAGAGTGACTTATCTTCTGCTCTTGCAGCCTTACCTGAACACACTCCCTGTAATGGAATGATAACAAACCAACATGGGGATTAGCTGGTTAAATCCTACTAAGCTCTGGGTAATGGTGCACATGGGAATCAGACAACATATACTTTTACTTTCATTTATCACTCCCAATATGTCTTATGTGGCAGTCCAAGTATTACATTTTGCTTTTATCTGCAAGAATATTTTTGCAACAGCCAACCTTGGGCATTGGACTGAAACTAGCAGCTGAGGAAATTATTTGCCAATAAAGAAGAAAGCTATTTCTACACCACTAGTTAGTAAAGGCATTGATTCAGTCAGTCGGGGAAGTTTTCATATGCTGGCATCGGAACGTAAAGCTTCAGACTCATCTGGTATTTTTCCACTAAGACTTCTGAACTCTGAGAATTCCATTTGCTGATCATTTTACCAGAAAATTATCACTTCTGAAGGAAAGTTATTTACTCTGACTGCTGTATTAGCAGCTGTAGCATGGAGCAGGTGTGCACAAGAGCTATGAAAGAGTGCCATCTCCTGGGCCTCAGGCTGCTCTGGGAAATCTGCTTTTGCACATCCTGGCATGCACACACTGTGCAAAAGCCATTGTACAATTAGTGGATAATGCTGATTCTAGGAGTGGAAGTAGGACAATTTGTTAATGTCATCATTTAGTAGCCTGTTAGCTGGGCAGATAAACTCTGAGACTGTCTAATTTAGGGGAAAAAAAAAAAAAGAACCACTGTTAATACTGCATAAGCCTGAAGAATTGCAGCAATTATAATGCTCATACAGCTGCTGTATGGGGAGTAGTTTGCACATAACCCAACAGCCTACGAGCATTATGAAATGCCTGCAGCATCAACACCAACTGAGCTGCGAAGAAGCCAAGTGCCTGCAGCTTTCTTTGGGGCTTTTGGTTTTGGGGCTGTTTAGAAGACTTCTCTCTTAATTTCTGTTAGTTGGTAATCTCGTCTCTCTTCACATCTCTTAAATGCCCTTTTCCTGTGAGTGGAAAGACACAGCGATTCACTTACCCTCCTGTTAAGACTCCCTGGGTGACTGAGTTAAGTTGGAGAGGAGGAGAGTGCTGAGGAAATGTGTGGGTTTGTGATTATCAAGTGTGGTAAGTTGCTTGTGGTTGGATGCCAGGGTCCCACCAAATTTCATCATTCCCCTTCCTCAGATGGACAGCAGAGAGAAAAAAATATAATGAAAAGCTCATGGGTTGATATAAGGGCAAGGAGAGATCATTCACCAACTGCTGTCATGGGCAAAAGGGACTTGATTTGTGGAAGAAATTAATTTATTACCAATCAAATCAGAGTTGTATAATCAGGAAAAAAACCCAATCTTAAAAACACCTTGTCCCCATCCCTCCCTTTTTCCTAGGCCTAACTGTGTCCCTCTTTTCGTCTACCTCCACCCCCCTGTGGAACAGAAGGATGGGTAATGGGGGTTGCGGTCAGGTCATCACAAGTTGTTTCTGTTGCTCCTTCCTTCTCAGTGGGAGGACTCTCTTCACCTGCTCCAGCTTGGACTTTTCTCTCCATGGGTCCACAGATCTTCCCAGGAGCCTGCTCCAGGGAAGACTTCCCATAGGGTCACAACCTCCTTTGGACATCCACCTGCTCCAGCATGTGATTCTTCATGGAGTGCAGGTGAATATCTGCTCCACCATTAACCTCCATGGGCTGCAGGGGAACAGTTTCACCTACCATGGTCTTCATCACAGGCTGTAGGGGAATCTCTGCTCCAGCACCTGGAGGACCTCCTCCCTCTCCTTCCCTGACCTTGACACCTGCAGAGCTGTTTCTCTCACCTATTCTCTCTCCTCACTCTGTCTGAAATTCCTGTTGCACAGCAACTTTTCCCCTTCCAAAAATGGAAGCTTTTGGCAGCTTTTTAGGAAATCCACCCCTGTAGCCACCCCCCCACCCCCCCTCTACAAAAACTCTCCATGCAAACCCAATATAGCAAGGAACAGCTGAGGTCTCCCACCTTGTGCCCTAGTCTGTACCACTGCACTAGTGCAAAATAGCTGATATTTTAACCCCAGCCTTAAAAAACAGAAAAAAAAAACCAACAAAACAAAAATAAAACAACCCCTAACATTATTTAATGAGTCCCAGTCCCAGTCAGGGAGCTGTCCAATTCCCAGGGTAGTTAAACTATATTTAGTCCTACCTGTACTTTGCCCACTTTAGCTTGATGAGGGCAAGCTGTTTTCTGTCCCCATCACTTCTAAACAATGGTGGGCTTCCCCTTAATGGAATTTGTAATGTCATTATGTCTAAAGATAATGACCTGCATAAAAAGTATTGGTTGTCCTGTAAGCACAGTTACCTATGTTTTATGCTTCAAAATCCATTCCCATCCCTCTAACTTGAGGAGATAGAATGCATCCTCAGTAGCTTTAACAGATGACACCAAGTTGGGTGGGAGTGTTGATCTGCTTGAGGGTAGGGAGGCTCTACAGAGAAACTTGGACAGATTAGATTAATGGGCTGAGGTCACCTGTAGGAGCTTTAACAAGGCCAGGTGCCAAGTCCTGCACTTGGGCCACAACAACCCCAGGCAATGCCACAGGCTGGAGAGCTGCCTGGCAGAAAGGGACCTGGGGGTGATGATTAAGTGGCTGAATATGAGCTACCAGTGTGCCCAGGTGGCCAGAAAGTCCAATGGCATCCTGACTTGTACCAGAAATAGTGTGTCCAGCAGAACCAGGGAGGTGATTGTCCCTCTGTACTCAGCATTGTTGAGGCCACACCTCTAACACTGTATTCCATTTTGGTCACCTCAATACAAGAAAGACACTGAGGTGCTGGAGTAGGTCCAGAGAAGAGCAACTAAGCTGGTGGAGGGCCTGGAGAACAAGTCTTATGAGTAGAGGCTGAGGGAACTGGGGCTGTTTAGTATGAAAAAAAGGAGGCTGAGTGGAAACCTTATCACTCTACAACTCCCTGAAAGGATGTTGTAGAGAGGTAGGTGCTGGTCTCTTCTCACAAGTAACTGGTGACAGAACAAGAGGGAATGGCCTCAAGCTGCACCCGGCCAGGTTTAGATTGGACATTCTGAACAATTTTTTCACTGCAGGGGTTGTCAGGCATTGGAAGAGGCTGCCCAGGGAGGTGGTTGAGTCACCATCCCTAGGTGTGTTTAAAAGCTATATAGATGTGGTGCCTGGGGATATGGCTTGGTGGTGGGCTTGGTAGAGTGGGGTTAATGTTTGGTCTTGATGATCTTAAAGGTCTTTTCCAACCTAATCGATTTCTATGATTTGCTGACGGTTGTTTTCTTGTTTTCTTGGATGTCATAGTTTAACCATGCTGGGCAGCTCAGCCACACACAGCTGCTTATTCACTCTCTCCCCTATTGGGATGGGGAAGGAAATCAGAAGGGTAAAAGGGAGAAAGCTCAGGTTGAGATAAAGATGGTTTAACAGGTAAAGCAATAGCTGAGAGTGCAAGCAAAACAAAATAGGGAATTAATTCTCTACTTCCCATCATCTGGCAGGCGTTCAGCCATCTCCAGGAAAGACAAGATCTACCACACGTAACAGTGACTTGGGAAGACAATCGCTGTAACTCCACATGTCCCCTCTTCCTCCTTCTTCCCCTAGCTGTTACTGCTGAGCATGATGTCATATGATATGGAACATCCCTTTGGTCAGTTGGGGTCATCTGTCCCCGTTGTATCCCCTCCCAGCCTCTTGTGCATCCCCAGCCTACTTGCTGGTGGGATTGTGTGAGAAATAGAAAAGGCCTTGATGCCGTGTAAACACTTCTCAGAAATAGCTAAGACATCCCTGTGTTACCAACAGTGATTTATTCACAAATCCAAAACACAGCACCATATCAGGTACTCTGAAGAAAATTAACTCTAGTCCAGCCAAAATCAGTATGTTGGACTAAACTCAGTCTTCTTTTTAGTTTTCTTTATCCAATTTTGCAGTAGAGGAAGTACTGAAGGGGATTACAATTTTACCTTCTTGTCTCTGAATTTTTCAAGACTTTCCTCTTATAAATGATGAAAGATCTTAATTATATTTGCTCTTTTTCTATTGCTGTTTGTTCTTTTTTCTCATATTTTTCCTGTGCTTTTGAGATGTGTGAAGTAGAAAATAATCTGATAGACCTGCATGTGCAATGGGCTTGATAACAACTTGGGAAGATTATTCTGTGTCTCTAAATTTGTTCTGTCACTTCATTAAGAATTTCAATCACAGTCTGTGACTTCACTTAGCATTCAGGCCATGCACATAATGAAAAACTTGCTGAGGTTTCTTTGCATTCTTCACTCTCGCAGTCTGTGCTTTACCCTGCAGGTCTCAGAAATGCCACTACAACAAATCATGGAGTTTTTTATTCTTAGAAGATATAAAGCTGGTGTATATAAACTAGTATTATAGTCTTTTTTAATACATGGCAATGGCTAATAATAAAAATATAAGCATACATCTATTCATCAATATATATTGGATATATATTTCAAGTACAGTCTGACTGAAATTTGTCAGGATGGATGTAAAATGTCTTTGCATTTTCAATACTGGAAGCAGCCTACAAAAATCTAAGTAGTTAGGAGTACATCCTCTTCCTGTCAAACCATCTGACAAGAACCTCAATTTCAACAGGGTAGGCATTTCAATTCATTCCTGAACTATGTTGAGAAGTCAATAGTATTTGCTATCCATCCAATCTCTTACCGTTAATGTTCAGCTCCTAGAAAAACTATTTGGGCTTCTCAGCCTAAGATCCATCAAACACTGTCCACTCTTGCAGTACTATGTTATATACACATGCTCATACCTTTTTATTCTGCTGAGAGTGATGCAAGTGACTGGATTGGGTGAAATAATATAGAATGTAAGCTAACTCCTGCTGATTAAATGCATCAGAGTTAAGGTCCTAAATGCCCATCAAGACTTGTCCTATGGTGTTTTATACTGTGCCATGTCTCTCTTAATTTATCTCTAAAATATATTGCTTTGCCAACCTATTAGTCAGTTTTATTGCTGGCTTTACAGAAGTTTATAACAATAATATTAAGATTGGTGTGAATGTAGCATGAGTAAAAAGCTTTGTGTTTAAGCAGTGAAAGAAGCAGAAGTACAAGGATTTTTAGAAAGGTCTGTGATGTTAAGGAAGGACACCATGCTTGGCATACCACTCCCAGGACACTATTTCCAGAAGCAAAATGGGGGCTTGTGTTGTTATACCAAGCCCAGAAGATTTGCACTATGAGAATCCCACAGCCCAGACAACTCTCCAGCATACCCTGCATCCTAACAAGATGAGGGTGACACTGACATGGCAACAGGTCACATAAAACATATCATATATGCCATTTCATGTTAGCTTGGCAGGAAGACAGGCATGTTTTCCAAACAGGGAAAAACAGAGAATGAGCAGCAACCCTACCCAAGATTTACATTCCTGAAGCCAGCACCATGCTTGGGGTTATGACTACTCCATAAGAACTGACAGATCCAAAAGAGTGTAAGTGGCCTGTCCAAACTGTCATTTGCTGTCACCAGTCAAGAGGAACCCCAGAGACAGACTCGTGAGGATCTGACACTCAGAGTGCTGCCCTCTGAGTGCAGTCCACTTGTGCACATACATCTTGGTGTTTGTGAGGATGGAGGTGTGGGAGTGGGAGTGAACACACTCTGTGAGAGGCGTGCAGATGCATGAAGTCATCCTGATCTCCCTACAGTTGTTAACCTCTTTCATACTCATGTTGCTGTTTACCAAGTACACCAGGTGGTGAAGGCTGAGCCTTTGACTGAAGGCAATAATCAGAGCATCTGAAGAAATGCACTGCAATTGTTCACTTTTTGAGTGCTGATGGTTTGGGAAGGAGTACCTGTAAGGACTCAACTGGGGAGAGGAGCCTTCCATAGCATTGTTTGAGGGTGTTTTGTCTTCAGGGGTTGTTGTGGTGGAGGATCCTGTGATAAAACAGTAAAGACAACAGGACCACTCAAGGGTTGATGTTACAGCAAACATCAAGAAATGTAAAGGAAAAGAGAGGAGAGGAAGTTGTAGGTATGTGATAGAGGACTCAAAGAATAAGCAGATGAGGAGGTGAAGGAGGTCGGGAATCTGAGGATGTAAGCAAATATATCACATGAAGAAGATTAAAAATACAAAGACTATTAGAGGATAGAGAAAAATACCTTTGCATAATCTGGAATAGAAATTCAGAGCAACTGAGAAGGAGAAAGGGTAAGGAGACTGTGAAAACATAAGTAGCATATGACTCATAAAAAAATGTCTAGTTCATGGCCCTTTTATGAAGCCTTTCCATTTCACAGGAGACTAGGCAAAGGGAAATAGAAAATAGCATCTCTCCCTGTGTAGGTCATAGGCTCCTTGAAGGATATTGGAGATTTTATGCATTTATTGCTATTGAATTATGAGGCTGAGATGATAATTTTTGAACAGAGAAAAGTAAGAGAAAAATAAAAAGTCTGTTTTAGTCTTTAACATATATGACAATTCTGTGATCTCTGTAGGGTCTGTGTTTACAAATCTGTGGTTTTCCCTCAGCTGGTGCAGTGAACCAGAGCAAGATTAATCCTCCATCTAAACAATGTAAATGGCCAGGACCTGGAGAAGGTCCCTCAGCCCTCATTCAGCTAGTTCCATGGTGAAGGTAGATAAACATTAGCAAAGAGGAGGACCAGAAGACTACCCCTCAACATAACATCAGTCCCATTCTTCTGCATCTCATAGCACTGGGATAAGCAGAAAGCAAAGCAAGTGCAAGCAAAAAACAACATTTCCTGCTCCCAAAGATGCTAAGAGGAACTAAGAAGTGGTCATCATGGCACATGGCATCTGCATCCTTCCACTCTGAGGGAGTCATGCTGGAAGCTTTTCAGAACTTCATAGTGTGGAGTTACATCACCTATAAAAATCACATGAGACTGGGAAACAACCACATCCTGCCTTCCTGAGAGCCTCCCTGAAGGGTTTCTGAAATGTCTGGACTTCTGTATTGTCAGTCCTGGATCACCCAGGATGCATCCTACTAAGGTAGCACCCAGGTAGATACCTGGTGGGGGGTAGGATGTAGGTCCCCATGGACTAGCAGATGGTCTGGGAGCAGTGAAGTTAGCAGTGGTCATCAGCCTTCCAGCTTCTGTGCCATGTAGCTGGACACCTGGGAACTTTGGCTTTGCTGTTCTAGGATCGTCTGTTTCAAAAATAAACATGTACTCAGACTTCTATATCCTTCTAATGGAACATTTCTAAAACAAAAAACATGAAAAGTTTTCCAGTTCAGAACAAAGTGTCAACAAAAGGTCTGTATTTTAACTAGTTCCAGCTAGAGATGTCAGGCAACCTAACTGTGATTACATGCTTGTGGTGCCTGACTGAAAGGCTTTGTTATTTCAATATTCCAAACCTGTTCAAGTAAAGTGGGAACAAAGGAAAGGGTTTTTTCATCAGGTAAGTGCACTATAGGGCAGTCCTGTACTCTGTCTCTACAGAGTTGTTCTATTCCTTTTTTTCTGTGATTCATTCACACTCCTTATGAAGATCAATTTGATGGAGGTATCAGCTACTTTGTCTAAAGCAGGGTTGCTTCCTTTGAACGCAAAAGTCTTTTTTTTCATAGTGGTCTTGAGGAACACTTGGGAAAACTGATCCAAATTAGCAGTGTGTGTAAAATTAAATTAGAATTCAAGCTGGCTGAGTGTAATCAACCATTTTCATACTGGGGTGATGCCCTCATTCCCCACTATGGAAATGAAGCAATTACTGCAAAGAAGCAAATCTTCAGAGCTTGAGAACTGCAGAGCTAAACTTCATTAAACATCAGTTGAGACTCTTTCTCAGAACTAAGGGGGTACATCTGTCTCTGCCCAAAGTGATGCCACGTAGTGTGCCTCAGCTAGGCTCATGAACCAGAAGCAATATTGCTGCACTCCTACAGCAGTTCACCTATGCTAATGGTGCTGTTCCTCAGTGAAGCTAATCATCTGGGACAGAGCTCCATATTGATATGATTATACATCTTCCAGCACCCAAGTAAGCCTGGATACCCTGAGGTGCCACTTGCCTAAGGTACTGACAGACCTAAAGTAGAATTAATTTAGTTTAGTATAATACATTTTGAAAGTGACTTAACTAAGTCCATTGGGATGACTTCCATCCTGAAAGCAGAATATTTGCATAGGGATTTACTGAAATTGAACTAAATTTGCATGAACTTTTGAAAGAAAAACTTCTTAGGTGATCTCTGCTTAACAAAAAAACTCCAAACAAAACCAATTCTCCTTTTCATTTGAGTGGGGAAGATGGAAACATACATTGGAGTGGATTTAAAATGTACAGTCCCTATCTGCCTGTCTGCCTCTAACTCTCCACTAACTTCAAAGCCAGGAAAAAAAAAAAGTTTGGTGCAATGGAAGGGTAAATTGTTCAGGACTTTCAGGTTTTGCAGTTCATTTGCAGGTACATTTGAAAAAAAAAATGTACTTTTGATATTCAGCTTACACTTTCTTTATATTGATTTCTTTTAACTTTGAGACAAAGGATTCAGTAAGTGTTGAGAGGTGAGGCAGGGGTTTATAGGCAGGTCCAAGAGAGCAGCTTTTGACCCTTTCAGAGTGCTGGAAATGTTCCTTCCAGTCCTCCTCCTCCATTAAGTTACTATCCTAGGCACCAAGTTTTAGAGATTTAAACCAAACTCAGAGGACTATGAGGTGGGGAAGAAGTAAGGGGAAAGCTCATTGCTCAGGCTCACCTGGGAGGCTGGAGAGATTTTACAAACCCTCCCTCACAACTTTCACAGCTAGTACGTACCAAAGAAACCATAGGTAAGAGATAATGTAGTACCTGCACAGAGGCAAGATTCTCAAACTTGCACAAAACCAGATTCATATGCAATCTTTTTCTCCCCCAAATAGTTTGCCCTTCAATTTTGGCAAATAAATCTTTGCTTTTTCTTTACATTAAGACTTTCTCTGTTGTTGAGAGGATGGTGAGAGATGAGGTATGAAGAATCAGTGTGAAATTAATGAAGGCACAATGCATTGTCTCCCTGTGGGCAGCAAATAACAAGGATGTTCTCCTGGTAGGAGCTGGAGACCATTTGCTGCCAGTCTACAAAGGACTGGGGTGGAGGGTTGGTGCTGCTGAGTACTGACCTGTGGGAAAAAAGTTCCCTCCCAGACACCATGAACTAGCACTTATCCTCCACAGTGCAGGTAACAGAAGAAATACAGTGCTCCAGTAAACCTTGAAATTATATCACTTATAATCCCTTTTGCCCTTTTAATGTAGTCAATGGAACAAATCATTTGGAATTGTGGTGATAAAAACCTTCAGACTAGATTTGAGTTCTCTGTGAAAGTTTACAATGCAATTTACAAGTCACTTCATCTGCAAAATCCAAAATCTGCTCTTTCCTTTTGCATCATTTATTTCTCCTTCTCTCACTGCCAGTGTGCCTGTGTTTAGGATACAGTGATGGATTTATAAAGATCATCTTGGTGCATAACCTTGAGGTTAAACAAGGCCCATGGTTTGAGAAGGACCAGGACAGAAATCTAAATAGTACATCAATAACCAGTGATTTATGGGTAAGTGATGTAAAACTCCGTAGCAATTCAGAATTGGGTGACATGATTGGTGTGGACATTGAATGAGGGAGGGGAATCAAAAGGCTTAATATACTGAAAGGTGAAGCTAGGACATGGAAATATGCATGACTGAACCTTTTCCAGTAAGGTGTTGGAGAAATGTTATTGCTGTTTGATATAGATCAACAAAAGGAATATGGATTTCTTTTGTTAAAGTGTATGCCTCCAAAAAAGTTTAGGTTTAAAACTAAAAGTGTGTGGTATGCAAAATTAGTGAAACATTTTGCCAGAAAGACTTCTTGACAGAAAACATTCTGATTTTTCAATTAATTTAACCTTCTCATAAAAAAAAAAAAAAAAAAAAAAAAAAAAAACCCCAAAAAAACCTAGAAAGTCAAAGTAACTTTTTATTAAGAGGTTTGTTGAGGTCCAGTTTACAGAGAAGTAGTTTCATGATCAGAGAGAAGATCTGCATGATGATACATCGAAATGCTGTGTGCAAGAGCCCTTACCTCCAGTTCTTTTTGATGGAGAAAACCTCAATTTCTTTTGTCTGAACTGAATGTTGTCTGAAAGGTAAAGAATCCCAGAGGCCCCAAAATGTAATTCAATCACAAACAATATTTTTCATTTGTAACAGCTGCAATTCCTTAACACAGGTTAATTAAAAGATAATTAAAATTCTTCCTTCTATCTTAGATCATATTAATTGAAGAAGTAGACACCTGTTGCATGTACATTAAAAGGTTTCTAATCCTTTCCTCAGAGCTCAAGGTTTCCTCCTCTCTTTTCACTGCAGTGAGGTTAGCCCTTGGCTAGTTCCAGGCTACCACACCTTCCTTTCCCTCACCCTTCTAAAACATGGACATCGTATGTGAAACTGTGTTGAATAGCACCATCAAGAGCCATATGCAGGGCATGGCAATCCCTTCCTGTACAAGCATGCCTCATTCACCCATCACTAAATCCCATCTTCTGAATCATTCAGCCAAGGGTTGTTGCTGGCAGAAGTGAAACCATGAGAGATCATAACATAAATGAGCTCCTTCACCCATGAAAAGCTCTGCCTGCATGTATTGTGCTATGCACTGTAATCTCCCACTGTCAATCAACATTTTCATAACCCAGTAAAAGCATTTTGGATTTGCTTTGACAGTATGCTCTGGTCAGAACAACATGCTCTTGGCCTTGGTAGCACTGCTGACTGGACAAACCAAGTATTAGGTCAGGAGTCTGAGAGTGCTCCTTGTACTTCCTACACCAGAGGGGCACTGCTAGTGAAGCAGCATGGACACGGAAGCTGGAATAACCTATCAGGTAATGAACATGTCCATTAGCAGCAAGATCTCTCCCATTCAAGTACATAAATTAGTTCTAAATCTGATTCTAGAAAAATGGCTGAGTGCTCAGGTACAGGTAAAGTTTCCTTTTGCTGGCTTCTGTTGGCCAACAAAGTGCACATAAGAAAGTGCACCCAAGGAAAATGATCTTCAGAGGTGGGAGTGTCATGGGGACACTGAGAGACTTCCAATGATTTATTCCTTCTCTGCCCTTTTACTGCCTTCCCAGACTCTCCCTCCACTTGAAAACCACCTCATACATATATATATATATATATGAGAAATCTCTCCATGGTTTTCAGCTATATCTATTTATAAGCTTATCTATCTATCTATCTGCTCTCTGGGACAGAGTCTACAGCCCACTGATCAGTGTGTTTCTGAGATGCAGGAGACCTAGAATAAATTATTTATTGTGAATCCCCTAATTTATAGGTGTTCATTCATGCTCCTGGAGCTCAGGGGAATCAAATGAAGCCTTTCTCCTTCAGTAGACCAAGAGATAATATTTAACATGAGATAATGCAGGAAATGGTGTATGAGAGCCATTACTAGATAAATAAGTGTATGAGTAGTTTAAGTTTGCCTTCTAGATGAAGCATACATCAATCTAGCTGTACTTATATTAAGTGGTGATTACAGGATGAATATATTATACGGACATGAGACAATGATGAACCAGGGTTGTCTATGGGTGATAAGAAATGTTCTGAATGCCAAATAGTCAGTAAGAATGTTTTTATATCTTTTCAGACTAAGAAGAAATAGACTGATCATATCCAATTACCTTATAAAAATATTTCTCATTGTTGATTGAGAAAATGAAAGAGGAGACCAGAACCAATTTTCATTCCTCTGTCTTTGAACCTGTCTTCATGCAGAGGTTCTCATTTGCAGATATCATCACCCATATTAATTGATGACTTCAAGATGCATAAGATTTCTGACTAAATATATATTTTATTCTTTTTAATTTCTTCAAAATTTTGGATATCCATGAGTTTATAGATCTACTTTTCTCCTTTCAAATTTGTTTTAATTTCCATTACTAAGACACATCATTATTGATGGACATTTTCTGCATATTGTTTTCGTACCTGAAGTTGCCAAATCATACAGGTAAATTTATTTTTCTCCTCACATGAAAGTTGGATAGTGTCTGTGGGGCAAGCCAATTCCTCACTAGTATGTGTGGCTCAGTACAGAACGAATATGCTACAAAAACCTTGAAGTATTGTAGGTGACAAAATAATTTCTCTTCTAGCATTGGCTGTAATTTCTGATCATTCCATCTCCAGTTTTTACCAATACACGTAAAAGCTTTTGAAGTTCAAGTGAGATACCAATAATCTGGAAAACAAATCTGTAATTCTGCCATGTGTTCATGTGTGTTCTTCCAGGTGGGGCCGACAGAGTTAATCTAGATATGAACATATTTATTGACATCTTTTGATACCTTCCAGTGAATCTTAACAACTATTTGAGAGACTTATTATGTGTTATCACTCTGTTTATTACATATATTAAATGGGAATGCAACCAAGTAAGTAAAAAAAATCCTTTCTAAGGTTGTACTTTAACATACTAGCTTTAAATCTGCTCAGAGCTGAGTTAAAATAAGTACAACCAGAGAAATGAAGAAAAATTAGAACAGAGAGCTGTAAAGTAATTTTTTCATCTCCATTAGGAAAACAGTCCAGGAAAAGCCAGAGGGCCCTTAGGTTAGTTGACAGTGATAAAAGGAATGGAGTATATTGAGAGCAAGATATCTTATAGTAGAAGTCAGAAAGGCAGCTTGAGGGGTAGGAAACTCATTTATTTTCCAACAACAGTGTGCAGTGGTTATAAAATATAAGCATGCTTATTTTTCCAATGTTATCTTATTAGGAGTATAATGCTTCACAGGAGTCCCAGTTCATTAAATTATCACACCCTTTCATTGTGCAATAGTTCAAATCTTTCCCAGTTTCTTCTCATGTGGTTTTAAGTCAACACTCATGACAGCTGCAAAATAAGCATTAGCTAAGATGATCAGTGGATGTCACTGATGCGTGCAGTCACATGTATTCACGCACACAGGTACACACCACTTTGGCATGTACTTGTAGCAGCCCTGGCTTTAACTAAGAGTGAAGAATCCTGAGAGAGTGGGTCACAATCTGCTCATCACATCAATTTATTGACACGATTGTCAGCATACCAGATATTAACCAAGGGTACCAAGAAGACAGAACTTGATTCCTCCTATTGTACATGCTGAGTGAATGTTGATGGGATACAATATGACAATATAAGAATCATTTTCAGCTGCCTCCCAAAGTGAAATTACATGTCAGAAAAAACTCCAAGAGCTGAGTCACAAAGAACCACCACTGACTCAGTAACCCTTCAAAATTATCAGCACAGAGTGGACTTCAGGTCAACCTGCATCACCTGGTAGTGTCACTGTCTAAACACATTCATTTTCCAAAAAGGATAAAAGTTAAAGGGGTATATGATAAACCTGGTTCTCAGCAGGGGCATAAACCTTTGAACGTGATGAGAGGATCCCAAGTAGCAGAAAGTTGCATATATCATTGTTTTATTTCACGGCCGTAACAGAGCAATCAACATGCAGTTGCAAACAAGTACTTACCCACTTACTTTGCTGGAGTAGGTAGGCCTAGTAATAAAAGTCTTACTGAGATTAAGAATAAGGATTTCAAAATGATTTAGAAGGCCTTAGGTTCAGCGCTCCTGGGAAAGGGAGTATCTGTTTCCATAAAACAGACAGAGTTTTCAGTATGTACCTTCCCCAATGGACTGCAGTGACCAGTTCAGGGACTAGGGACATTAGGTGTCAAATCAAGGGAGAAAAATCTCTCTCTGCTCCTCATTGGAAGCAGATTTTGAGGATACAGCTCACAATTCTGATTGCACATATGTCTTGACATAGGCATTGAAATGTAATCCATGGGGAAGAGTAAGAGGTTTCAAGACACACTTGTTCAAACCTTCCACTGTGACTTGTGGAAACCAAAGTTTCTTAGGCAAGTGTCCCTTTTTGGCAACTTCTAATTTCACAGGAAAACAATGGAAAGAAAACAAAATTGACGCTACCAAATTAAGAGTCTTGGTTTTGTTTTTAAATGTTTTTTTCCCTTCAAAGTTGCTACAGATTAACTATAGCAAAAATTTTAAGTTTAAACAAACTAAGTTGATACTACTACAAAATCTTTGTTTATCTAATGGAAAAGCATTTTAGCTGATGAAGATGATTTTTTTTTCTTTCTTTTTTTTAAGATATTCCAATTTTGGATATAAGAGAGCCTTCTCTGGCAGTAACAAGGAATGAGAGCAGGAATGTTCTGCCACATTCATTTTTTCAGTGGAAGGACAGACAATGTGAGAAAGTACGTTTATTTGAGTGCAGATCTGAATTCAACATTTCGGTGGATCTTTCTTGTAGAACAACTTCAGCTGACATTCCAGGGCACTTGCCAATGCTCTGGACTTCAGCAGTGATGGACAGAGCAAGAGTGCACTACTCAAGCACTGATGTTGGTCACCGATGCATAGGAGGCAAAACAACACCCATTTACAGCCTTTTCTTCCAACTGTGAATTCAGCTGTTGCCAAGAGAGCTCTCAATAATTCCTGAGGTATTTTAGCTTTCATGAAACTCACAAAGCCTTTCTAAATGTCCTTTTAACAAAAGTAACATCTTAATGTGATTAATGGCAGTTTGATGCAGTCATCTAAAAGTGGTGGTGTTAAAATATCTGCAAGCCATTATCACATCCAAAGGAATATCACACCGTAAATTAGAATGAGATGAGTATTATAGTGAAATCATTTAAACAACGGGTTCAGTGACTGGTATCTTCTTCCATCTTAATCCAGGAACCTATAAAAACTGTATGTTCTTTAGTATGTAATGAATTTTTACTGCATCAAAACACTTTCTAATCAACTCAGTCTCCATGATTTATCTACTCGATTATGCTTTCCAGAGCAGTCCTTCAAAATAACCCGAAACAATGCAAACTTCTTATTTTTGTTTTATTTAGGAAATTTATTTCAATTTTTTTTTGCCTTCTTCATTCTTCACTCGCCTGCATTCACAATGTAGAAGACTTAACTTACGTAAGGTCAGAGAAAGAAGTTGGAAAGGCATTTATTTACATTTACTTGACACTTCTGAAATAACGGTCATGCTTGCACAGGAGCATTTATATTAATGTTCAGTCTAGGGCACCTTGATTAAAATAATTTCTAAAGGACAACTTGGCTTACCCACTAATAAAAACTCAACCTGGAAGTGCCTTGGATGATTAATTTCTGAAACATTACAGCATCTTTACAATAAAGTTAAGACCTCAGGATATACCGGACAAAGAAGGCCAATAGCTGTAAGCATTAGAAATAAACTTTTCCAAATTCTCATAATGATTTTGGGCTTTGTTCAGGCTAAGAAAAACAGGCTAAGGAAAACAGCTTCCAACAGGAAAGAGTAAAAAATGAATTTGAACAAATGATGGGCTTCACCTCTCAATTTATTTGGTTTTTGCACAAGTGTGAATTGCGCAATGTTTGAAGCCAATTCAGCTGTAACAAGAGCAAAGACATTCTGTTCAGTGTAAAGGTCTTCTCAGACAGAAGCACACTTTTCTTGTGGCTGCAGCCATTTCTTCTGCTGTATTGATGTTCTTTGCCAGACGTCTCATTTCCGAAGCTATGTGGGTCTATGTTAGATGATGTCCCTCCCATATGTCTACTGCAGACAATGAGTATACTAGAATACATGCTTTAGAAAAACTCCACAAAGATTATCAGAAAGCTGGGAGGGGGAAGGGTTCCTTCTTCTCCCATATTGAAATATCTGTCAAAGATGGTATTCTCATCCTGACTGAATGACAGGATTTGCACATAATGATGATTATTGATAAAGGCAAAGCTGGACATGCAACTTTGCTAAAGTATAGTTTACCTGGGAAGGTTTCAGAGCTGAGGCTGCAATTTTCTGCACCATCACTGTCAGAGATCATTTTTCTCCCAAAGCACACAGTATTGATTGCTCCTTGCCCCCTTCAAATTCCAGAGTCTTGAATAAGTATTTTTTATTAGTCATTAAAATAAGTAATTGACAGTTTCTGGAAAGGGTGGAGGAAAAGAGCCTTCGGATAGCACATTCTTCTGAAAGCAAAAGCTAGGCAAATTCAACTTGAAATTGAAGTGCAATTAATCATCAACATGGCATTGCAACAAATCTGCCACAGATGTGGCAGATTCCCTGTCATCTGAAATTTTTCTGCCTTTATTTCAAGTCTTTCTGAAAGAGATGATTTAGCAAAATCTAGTCAAGCTTTTTCATACAAGAGTTGTTGAGTAAAAACTCCATATGGCTTGTACTGATAAACGACCATAGAAGTTCTTTTGTAGATCTAAAATTATTCTCTTTCTAAAAACAATGTCTGACATTGCACAAAGATTTACTTTGCAAATCAGAGGAGCATATTGGTACTGAGTACGATGTGTGTATATGGTTGGTCATCTCAGAATTGCAGCCACAAATCTGTAAAGGACCCCAGACTCTCACATACTCCTGCTTTGCTTGTTAGCCTGGACTAAACGTGTGGCTTGCAACCTTTTTAGATCTGCAGAACCCTAAATACTTTTCAGTAAGCCTCTTTGTAGTGTACAGCAGCTTGCTCAGAAACGATTTGCTCTTCCTAATGACTATCTTTGTATGCTGTAGAAATAGCCATGGGAATGGATTTATGGATCTGAGAGTCCTAAAAACCATTGCAGTGAATGACTCTTTTCTGATCCCATGGCTGTTCTGAGTTCATGTCCTCTTATCTTTCCGCAACCCTCTTTAGTGTTCAGCAGGCATCCACATTTGCCTACAGACTACAAATATTATCCAAAGGGTGCTGGATTCTTGAAAGCCCCAAAGTTCTATTTACATAACAGTGAATGGTTTGTTATTAAAAACAGAAAAAAAAAAAAAAAAAACAAAAAAGAGAGAGAAAAAAAAAAGAAAAAAAGAAAAAATCCATTAAGCCAAAAGAAAGTAAGATTAATTAATTTTATCGAAGTTAGAGGAAAAATTCATTCTGCTTAACTCTGCTTGTCACATTCCATATGCTTCATTTCTTGAGTCTATGGAAGCCCTAGTGGGTACTGGGGGTATGTCATAGTTTAAACCCAGCCAGCAACTAAGCCCCACACAGCCACTCACTCACTCCCCCCACCTCACCCCTGGAGAGAATCAGAAGGGTAAAAGTGATAAAACTTGTGGGTTGAGATAAAGACCCACATATACAAACAAGTCAAAACAAGGAATTCATTCACCACTCCCCATCAGCAGGCAGGTGTTCATCCATGTCCAGGAAAATCGGGCTCCATCACGCATAACAGTGACTTGGGAAGACAAACACCATCACTATGAACATCCCTCCTTCCACCTTCTTCCCGCAGCTTTATAGTCTGAGTATGATATGTTAACATCCCTGTGTTATCAACACTGTTTTCAACACAAATCAAAACCGCAGAAACATAGCAGCTATTACAAAAAAAATTAACTCTATCGTAACCAAAACTAGCATGGGTCCTTCATCATTACATAGTCTGTCTGTCTGATGTAAACAAAAGTACGTTCACTAATGACTTTTTTTGGCAAGACAGCGATGCTCCCTTGCTGTCTTCTGCCTGGTTATTTATATCTGTGTAGGTGGTTGATATTTTAGATGGCTAAGATGAAATAAAAGCGTAAAGCAATTAAAATAAATGTATCTTGTCTCTCTCCTAGGTTTTGCTGGGGAGACAATATTTAATGAAGCTTAGCATTATCTGGCAGCCCTTCAACTTTCCTCTAATTAACTTGCATCTTGTTTATAAACCCTTTGAACACGGTGGGACTGCCTGTGAATGCAGTGTTTTGCATACCACTTCAGAAGACACTGACCTCCTCAGTGTGACTGTGAGACCAGGTCTTTACTTTCTTTCTCCATTAATTGCTCTTTCCCTAGAAGCTGCATTTCCCTAAATAGAAATTTTATTGTACTTTCATGAGAAGGCTTAGCAGAATATTGTATATACTCCAGGATTCAAAATATTAATGTGTGTCTTATTAAGAAAGATTCCTTGTATTCACCTGCTACAAGTTGCATTCTCCCTTCCAGTGGGAAAAATAAAGGAGATTGTCTTCAGAATCTATCTGGCATCTCTGGGACCCTCTGTTTTCCCCAGTGTCTGTCACTCTCCCTTATTACAACCCTTGGATGATATTTTGAGAGATGCCTAACAGAACAATATTAATTCCTGCTATCAATGTTCACTTATTGACCAAAAAAAGCCAAATGTCATATTTTCAAGTCCTACATTATTTGATCCTAATTTAATACCTTGTCCCTATAATGAAGGGCAGGTGTGAAGCAAGTCATGATCCCTTTCCTCCATTCACTCCTCATCTTCTGTCCCAAACTAGCTTATATATCCAAAGAGATAAAGGTGAAGGATTTACACCTCCTCAGACAGGAGAGAATGCCCAGGTAACTCTTATCCTCAGAGATGGTTGCAAGGGAGTGTTGTTCTGGACACAAGGAAAGATCTTTTATCCCTGTTTCTCCATATCCTGTATGTAAAAACCTTGCTCATAGCAGAAGGATCATTTACACCCAGTAGGTGCCCCCTGAAGATCAGTAATTTTTATTCACCTTTTTAGTGGTCATGTGTGGGACCTGCAAATGAAAGGAAAGACCAAGGGATCATAAAAGGCAAATACTGCTTGAACAACCACCTCTGCAAAATACTCCAAGGTAACCCTATTTTCTAAGAAGTCTTTGGCCTCAGATACTGCTCCCTGGATTTGGAGGGGTTTGTCTTGTTCTCAGATGAAAAACTGGGTTGCAGAGGCTAAATATTAAAGCAAATGAGTTGTCATGATGTAGGTGTGGAATAATGACTGTAGGTGACTTAGAAATTAAAATCATATTAAAGGTACAGCATTGTTCAC
>JANVCC010000067.1:6483406-6547232 GCA_025345505.1 Todiramphus chloris collaris
AACAAAACAGAGAGAGAAAAAAAAAAGAAAAAAAGAAAAAATCCATTAAGCCAAAAGAAAGTAAGATTAATTAATTTTATCGAAGTTAGAGGAAAAATTCATTCTGCTTAACTCTGCTTGTCACATTCCATATGCTTCATTTCTTGAGTCTATGGAAGCCCTAGTGGGTACTGGGGGTATGTCATAGTTTAAACCCAGCCAGCAACTAAGCCCCACACAGCCACTCACTCACTCCCCCCACCTCACCCCTGGAGAGAATCAGAAGGGTAAAAGTGATAAAACTTGTGGGTTGAGATAAAGACCCACATATACAAACAAGTCAAAACAAGGAATTCATTCACCACTCCCCATCAGCAGGCAGGTGTTCATCCATGTCCAGGAAAATCGGGCTCCATCACGCATAACAGTGACTTGGGAAGACAAACACCATCACTATGAACATCCCTCCTTCCACCTTCTTCCCCCAGCTTTATAGTCTGAGTATGATATGTTAACATCCCTGTGTTATCAACACTGTTTTCAACACAAATCAAAACCGCAGAAACATAGCAGCTATTACAAAAAAAATTAACTCTATCGTAACCAAAACTAGCATGGGTCCTTCATCATTACATAGTCTGTCTGTCTGATGTAAACAAAAGTACGTTCACTAATGACTTTTTTTGGCAAGACAGCGATGCTCCCTTGCTGTCTTCTGCCTGGTTATTTATATCTGTGTAGGTGGTTGATATTTTAGATGGCTAAGATGAAATAAAAGCATAAAGCAATTAAAATAAATGTATCTTGTCTCTCTCCTAGGTTTTGCTGGGGAGACAATATTTAATGAAGCTTAGCATTATCTGGCAGCCCTTCAACTTTCCTCTAATTAACTTGCATCTTGTTTATAAACCCTTTGAACACGGTGGGACTGCCTGTGAATACAGTGTTTTGCATACCACTTCAGAAGACACTGACCTCCTCAGTGTGACTGTGAGACCAGGTCTTTACTTTCTTTCTCCATTAATTGCTCTTTCCCTAGAAGCTGCATTTCCCTAAATAGAAATTTTATTGTACTTTCATGAGAAGGCTTAGCAGAATATTGTATATACTCCAGGATTCAAAATATTAATGTGTGTCTTATTAAGAAAGATTCCTTGTATTCACCTGCTACAAGTTGCATTCTCCCTTCCAGTGGGAAAAATAAAGGAGATTGTCTTCAGAATCTATCTGGCGTCTCTGGGACCCTCTGTTTTCCCCAGTGTCTGTCACTCTCCCTTATTACAACCCTTGGATGATATTTTGAGAGATGCCTAACAGAACAATATTAATTCCTACTATCAATGTTCACTTATTGACCAAAAAAAGCCAAATGTCATATTTTCAAGTCCTACATTATTTGATCCTAATTTAATACCTTGTCCCTATGATGAAGGGCAGGTGTGAAGCAAGTCATGATCCCTTTCCTCCATTCACTCCTCATCTTCTGTCCCAAACTAGCTTATATATCCAAAGAGATAAAGGTGAAGGATTTACACCTCCTCAGACAGGAGAGAATGCCCAGGTAACTCTTATCCTCAGAGATGGTTGCAAGGGAGTGTTGTTCTGGACACAAGGAAAGATCTTTTATCCCTGTTTCTCCATATCCTGTATGTAAAAACCTTGCTCATAGCAGAAGGATCATTTACACCCAGTAGGTGCCCCCTGAAGATCAGTAATTTTTATTCACCTTTTTAGTGGTCATGTGTGGGACCTGCAAATGAAAGGAAAGACCAAGGGATCATAAAAGGCAAATACTGCTTGAACAACCACCTCTGCAAAATACTCCAAGGTAACCCTATTTTCTAAGAAGTCTTTGGCCTCAGATACTGCTCCCTGGATTTGGAGGGGTTTGTCTTGTTCTCAGATGAAAAACTGGGTTGCAGAGGCTAAATATTAAAGCAAATGAGTTGTCATGATGTAGGTGTGGAATAATGACTGTAGGTGACTTAGAAATTAAAATCATATTAAAGGTACAGCATTGTTCACACATTAAGGGAAAGTATAATATTGAAGAAGTTCCCAGGGTAAAGTGCAACTGGTATGCAACAATTCCACTCCACAGTGGTTCCCTGAGCAACACAGCCTGTGAACAGCACCATGGGAGGAGTGGAGTGAAGGCACCATGGCCAAGCTCTGTGAATCACAGCAGAGATGGGAACTCGATGGTACTGCAGGACTGATAAGCTGACTGTTTGTCACCCTGGGCCAACAGTCTGTCATCTTATGAGAAAGTTTTGTCCTTTGTGTGAACTTTGCTCATTATAATGTCATTACAATACCAAAACACACCTACATCCCAAAGGCCACCCACCTCCAAAGTGTGGCCACCCCTTACTGAGCACACAATTTTCTTCAGCTATATCTTTAAAAGCGAAGCAAAAGATACTTGCACCAATCATAATAAAGTTATTTATGACTACAGTCACTCAACCTCCAGTTTGAAGGTGAAAAATAATATAAAAATGGTTTAAGGAAGGTGGGATGTCAGGGAAGACATCATCATGGACAAGTCAGGGCTGATACTACCTCTGATCACCTCTGACTCCTGGGATCAGTCGATGGGCTGAACCTCTCTTCCACACCATAGTGATGCCTTTGGGTAAGACCCGGACTTTCCAAGTATTTCCCTAGGAAACTTAGAAATTTTACTGAGCTGCTCTTTAATTTAATGCATTGTGTATGTTTGCACATGCCTTGCAGACAGCGCATTTATTACTGGCAGTCCACAAGAACCTGTACTTCTGTTGCTCTCAATAAACTGCACTATTCATGTTGCTGGTCACAAGAGTCTCTCAATGGGTGCCGCCAGCTCCTTACTGGCTGCGTGAGACCATGAAGCATGACTAGATGGGGAGTGCAGTGCTGTTAGTGAATCCAGAGCCAGGAGAATTCAGATATATTGAACATGACCGGACTAATAGTGACAAAGTGGACATCACGCAGAATCTAAGCTTTGCCACTCCCTGCACCTCTGGCATCTGAGGGCAAGCTGGAATGCAAGTGGATTTATTTTCTGCCAAATTACTTTACCCTGTTACGCGACAGTAGGATGCCATGAAACCATGTACTGTGTTCAGTTTTGGGTCTCTCACTACAAGAAGGACACGTCAGCACTAGAGTGTGTCCAAAGAAGGGCAACAAAGTTGGTGAAGGGCCTAGAGCATGTCTTATGAGGAGCAACTGAGAGAGTTGGGGTTGTTTAGCTTGGAGAAAAGGAGGCTCAGGGGAGACATTTTCGCTTTCTATTACTACCTGAAAGGAAGTTGTAGAGAGGTAGGGGTCAGCCTGTTCCCCCAAGTTAAAAGTCATAGAACAAGACGAAATGGCTGTAAGTTGCACCAAGGGAAGTTTAGAGTGGATGTTAAAAAGAATTTCTTTATGAAACAGGTTATCAGGCACTGGAATGGCTTGCCCAGGGCAGTGATTGAGTCCCCATACCCAGAGGTATTTAAGAGTCACGTGGACATAGTGCTGAGGGGTATGGTTTAGTAAAGGTCTTGTCAGTGTTAGATTAATGGTTATATTAGATGATCTTAAAAGTCTTTGTCAGTCTAGGAAATTCTGTGTTTTTGTGTGTTTCTGTGAAACAGTTGCAGAGAGCAGAGGATGCTTGTCCTGCTATAGACATATTGAGATAAAAACCTGTTATCCATCACGAGTTGTATTCTGTGTAGAAGACTAGTAACATAACAGAAATTATAAGCTTACCTGAAGACATTTATAAACAATGGCCTGTATAACATATGATGTGAGTGCCTCAGCAGCAAGATAGAAAGAGTTAAAGAGGATGGGGTAACATCCCTTAGTTACCTCCAGCAAGCACCTTCATATTATTTTCACAATGCATATACCTCCTGCTCTTTTAGTGATGAACCATGGAGTGATAAAATCTTTGAGTGAAGAAGCCAAACTACGAGCTTCCTTTCAGAGCCATTAAATACTTTTGCATTCATGTTCCAAGTCTGAATATTAAAATCAAGAGGAGAGAAGACATTGAGGTGGCTGCCCTGCAGGTAACCCTAAAATAAGAACTGAGGGGACTGTTCAGAGAAGGAGCTCTTGCCATTAGTATTAAACCTTCAATTCTTTTGTCCAGGGTGCATCCGAGGATGATAAGGTAAAAGAAAATGAGCATCAAGAACACACTTTTTTTTTTTTTTTTTAAGAAAGAATTCTGACTGTATGTGCTTATATAATCAATAACTTTTTGTTTCCTACCTTGAAAAGAGAAGCTGGACTCTAAAGTCTCAATGTATAAACTCTTGCTGTTTGTTTGCGGGTTTTTTTGTTTGTTTGTTTTATCTCTTTTTAGTGCCTTAGTGCAGAGTAAATTATGGACCAGATAGAAATATAATGGTCTATTTTCCAAAAAGCAGAGAATCCAAAAAGAGTAGCATGTGCAGGCAGTCCAGAGTGGCCTATACCACAAGTATTTAGAGTGTTTTCTGATAAGGGATCCTTTGACAATTGTTATTAACAAGTGCAAATTTTGGAGAGAAATTCCCTTCTGTCTTTTACTTGCTGGGAATTATCTAATATATGTCCCATGAGAAGAGAAAGAAAAGAAGTCATCCCACCTTTTTGAACAACGCCCACGCATCACTCTTGCTGAAAACCTGATCACATCTCCAAAGTATCTTATATTAGCAGAGGAACAAATGTGACTCACAGTCTGTCTTTGGGGATGCTTTGTTCAAGAATCTCTTATATGAATGGATATCTTCTTACATAATCACACCCTTTTCTTACAAAGGATGCCCTTCAGAGAAGGTATTACTCAGCAAGGTCTTTATCCCACAGAATGACTCACATCTCAAACCACTTACAGAGCCCAAACTTCATGACAGTAATGATCTCACCTTATTGTCAGTCACAGAACAAATGCTAGTAGAAGAATGTGGACACAGGGCTACCAAGACAATCAATATATGTTTATGTTTTACCTCCTCAACCCTAAAGATTCTCCCCATGCAATTTCAGGTAACATAAAGGACAGTAATTTGGGGAAAGAAGAACATACCAATTCTTTTGTTGTCTGGATAGTATTTTTCTGGGTTTTGAAGACAGATGCAGTGTCAGCAGTTGTTGTTAGATGACTTGAACTCAATAAAGTCCTTGATAGAAGTCTTGCAGCTTCATAGGGTGAGTCTTACAGTTTATTAAGGTAGAGGTGATCTGCCCCTTGACATGAGGACATTAATCTCTTGGAGTACTGTGGTTAATGCAAAGATGGCAATTTTGATTTTTATGGGTTTGTTCTACTAGCTGTTCCACCTTAGCCCTAATTTTATTCCTTATCATCAGTGGAGAAAAATAAAAGGAAAAAGTTTGCAGGCTTCTGCATGAAACTCTGAATCAAAGTCTACCTGCTTGGGGAGTCTTAATGTACAACAGCCTTACTGGGTTTACAGACCATCTCTCGCTCCTTCCCAAGAGCTCAGCAAAGTGTCAGAATGGTGCAGAAACCCAAGTAATGCTTTTGAGGACTTAGAAAATGAGTTAGCCTTTGCAATAATCATCAAAGCATTATTGTGAATGACTTAACTGTTAAATAGCATCTCAGAGCTAAATTGGATGCAGTTTGCATCAAGAGGTCTGTCTCATAGTTATGGTCTTAAAACCTGTGTAGTAGAGCTATAGAAGCTTCACTGCTGTAGAACTTTACAGAACTACCATCACTGGTATATAGTTGGCTGCAGTCATGGGAATCATGAAGGTTTTAAAAATCATTCACTATGTGTGGATTTGCTGGCACTTATCAAGTGACATGCTACAATCTAGATTTTAAAAACCTGGAACTGTTACAGTCAGTGTATAATCATTATTAGTACAGATTTAATTATTGCAGGTAAAGAAAAAATAACAATACAATCAGAACTGATCTATAACCACTTCTTGTTTTCTACCCATTTTGAGTAGTTATGCTGACCTTCTCCCTGCTCCTCTGGCCCATAATGTGGTTTCATGCTACTGATGGTGGCAGGTGGTTACAGCAAAGCATCACTATTTGAAGGCTTTTGCTTAGAAGAACATGATGTTCACATTAATGGTTTCTTCTTCCTAATCCCAGGCTCTACCTGGGGACATTTTAATATTTGCTAACGTAATTTTACATCCTGACCTCTTACCCACAGACTCCAAGTCAATTAGAAAAAAAAAAAAATTTTTGCATCTAAACCACATAAAATAAGGCTGCAGGCAGGTCACAAAATATTCATACACAGCCAGAGTGACAAGCCTCAGTCCTGAGACTGTCCAAACTCAGTAGAAAACTTGTGGCCTAATACCAAAAGTGGCAATAACATATCATATGCTTACAAAATAATAAAATCCATATAAGCTCATTTTTCAAATGAAAAATTCAATGGGGAACAGTTTGCCTCTGCTGCTGTTATATGGGTTCTGTTTGTCACTGGTAATCTTCCTCAGGCAGATAGAAAAGTTTTCTTAAAATCTGTTGCCTTGTACACTGCATCTGCAGTTCCCTATGCTGCAAAATGTTATGCTGCACTAGTTTTAATGATAAAAAAACCCCCAACATACTAATAAGGAGAAGTGGAATGCTGTTGCCTGTTCTGGGAAGAGTTTGCAAAGCCTTACCAAAAAACCTCAGCAGTATTGCCTTCAATTTCTGTGAAACTGCCTTTCAACACCAGAAAGAAAAGTCTGTCTTACACTCACAATTCTGCTTCCAATTAGTGCAGGTGTGAAATGAAGATGACATGCAGGTAATTGAATGTTGCTGCTATGATTATGTGGAGAAATGTAAGCAAACTGTGAACTGTGGATCAAGCTCCTTCCTCTCTGGAAGCTTCCTGTGCTAGCAGAATGAATCACAAAATAATTGAGGGTGGAGGGCACCTCTGGAGTTCATCTAGCCCAACCCCATGCTCAAAATAGGGTCAGCTAGAGCAGGTTGCTCAGGATTACATTCAGTCAGGTTTTTAATATCTCCAGGGATGAAGACTCCACAGCTTCTCTGGGCAATATGTACCAGTGCTCAGTCATCCTTACAGTAAAAAAAAATAAAATGGGCACCACAGAGAAGAGCCTGATTCTTCCTTCTTTACTTAACCCCCATTAGGTATTTCTACATATCTACCTGATCTGCCTTCTCTCCAGGTTAAGCAACCCCAGCTCTCTCAGCTTCTTATTGTATGGTAGGTATTCCTGTTCCTTAACCACCTTTGTGGTCCTTTGCTAGACTCACTTTAGTTGTGCTGTGGAGCCCAGAGCTTGAGCCAGCACTTCAGGTGTGTCTCACCAGTGCTGAGCAGAGGCGAAGGGTCATGTACCTCAACCTGCTGCCTTCTTTTTGTAAGGTCACATTGTTGGCTGATGTTTAACTTGGGATTAAAGCACCCCTGAGCCTTTTCCTGGAACACTTTTTTGTCACTTGCAAACTTGAGAATGCACTTTGTCCTGTTGTCTAGGTCATTTGCCCAAGTATTGACCTCTTGTATATGCCACTAGAGATCAGCCTCAAGGTGATGCTGACCACAGCCCTCTGAGCCTGGCAGTTCATCTGTTTTTCAGTCCACCTTACTGGCCATTTATCTGCCCATTTAACAGCATGTCTATGAGGATGTCACAGAAGACAGTTTCAAAAGCCTTGCTAATGCCAAGATAAACACCACCTACTGCTCTCCTCTCATTCACTGAGACAGTAATCTTGTTCTAGAAGGTTATCAGTTTGGTCAAGCAAGACTTTCCCTTCATAAATCCATGTTGACTACTCCATATTATCTTCTTATCCTTCATGTGTTGGTCTCTGAAGAGCTTCTAGCAGGTGGAAATTAAAGGCTAAACTGAGGATTTTATTATTTCCATTTTCAGGTGAAGAAGAATTTCCTTTCAGCTACTTTTCCTAAACACTGTTTCTCATGGTATACTGGCCATCTGAAAAGGGAGCAGTAAGCACCATTCCTTTATGGTCTCTCTGCTGGCTCCCAAGTGAGTACAGCAGAAACCTATTTTAAATGAGGACAAGACTTGTGAGGTAGGGGAGTGGGAATGACTGAAGAAAGAGATTAGATAGGTAAAGCTAAATAAGAAAATACCTGGAAAGAATTCAGAGCTGGAAGCATTGTGGGAGGGCAGAGTAAGATGGAAAACAGCGAGAGAAAAACTGAGTCTGTATGAAGATGGAGGTTGAACATAGGAAATGTGTGGGTGGAGAGGTGAGAGATTACTGAGGAATGGAGAAAGAATCATCGTTGAGTTTGGTGATGGAGACAAAGAAAGAAGGGCTTCAGGACATGCTGAAACACCAGAGAGGAACCCTTGAGCCACATGAACAGTGAAAATGTGGTGTGGCCTGAAACAGAGGCCAGACTAATAAAGTCTGTTAGGATTACTCATTTGCTTTTCACAACTGGTTTGCATTTCTCCAGCCACTCTCAATTTCAGGGGCGAAAGGAGAAGTAAAGGAAAGAGCAAGGGGGAAGGAAAGAGAAGGAAGAAAGGGAAGAGAGAGGTGACAGAAGAGGATACAGGGCTGAGAACAAACATCGCCATTGTATGCTACCAGAAAGAGCAGCTCCATCTCCAGTGTTCACAGAATCACAGAATGCTAGGGTTTGGAAGGGACCTCAAAAGATCATCTAGTCCAATCCCACCTGCTAGAGCAGGATGACCTAGATCAGGTCAGACAGGAACGCATCCAGGTGGGTTTTGAATATGTACGAGAAAGAGACTCCACAACCTCTCTGGGCAGCCTGTTCCAGTGTTCTGTGACCCTCACCATGAAAAAGTTTTTCCTTATGTTTACCCAAAACCTCCTATGCTCCAGCTTGTACCCATTACCCCTTGTCCTGTCACTAGATGTCATTGAGAAGAGACTGGCTCCATCCTCCTGACACTTGCCCTTTACACATTTATAGTCATTAATAAGGTTACCCCTCAGTCTCCTTTTCTTGAGGCTAAAAAGACCCGGTTCTCTCAGCCTTTCCTCATAAGGGAGATGCTCCACTCCCTTGATCATCCTAGTGGCTCTGTGCTGGACTCTCTCCAGTAGCTCCCTGTCTTTCTTGAACTGGGGTACCCAGAACCGGATACAGTACTCCAGGTGGGGCCTCATCAGCACAGAGGGTGAGGAGATACTCCCTCGACCTGCTGGCCATGTGCTTCTTAATGCATCCCAGGATGCCATTGGCCTTCTTGGCCACGAGGGTGCATTGTTGGCTCATGGTCATCCTCTTCTCCACCATGACTCCTAGATCTTTTTCCCCAGAGCTGCTCTCCAACAGATCAGCCCCCAACCTGTACAGATATATGGGGTTGTTTTTTCCCATATGCAGTACTTTTACACTTGCCCTTAATGAACTTCATTAGATTTCTTCCTGCCCAGCTTTCCAGCATGTCCAGGTCACATTGGATGGCAGCACAGCCTTCTGGCATGTCAGCCACTCCTCCCAGTTTTGTATCATCAGCAAACTTGCTGAAGGTACACTCTATCCCTTCATCCAGGTTATTGATGAATATATTGAACTGCACTGGACCCAGGACCAGCCCCTGGGGAACACCACTACCCACAGGCCTCCAACTAAACTCTGCTCCACTGACCACAACCTTCTGGGTTCTGTTCTTCAACCAGTTTCTAACCCACCTCACCACACAACCATCTAAGCCACACTTCCTAAGCTTGGCTGAGAGGATGTCATGGGAGACAGTATCAAAATCCTTGCTGAAGTCGAGATAGACCACATCACTTATGTCCCCTCCTTCTGCCTGGTGACAGGAGGGGAGGGGGTCCTCCACTTCTTGTAGAGCCTCTTCCTGCTGCCTTTGCCTCAGGGTGTGACTCAACCAATCTATCTCGCTTTCACACTCTCTGATCCTTCTCAATCTTTCCATCTCCTCCCTCAGTTGAGCCACCTGCCTGAGCAGGTCGTTTCTTTGCTCACATGGCACACAAGTGGTGTCTGCGACTCCCTCTGCATCAAGTACCAGGCTCAGGCACTGACCGTAGGCAGAGAGGTGCACAGAGGCCTATTTGCACAGGACGTCTCTCTGAGTTCCCAGCATTCTTCCCCACTGTGGCTCTTGGCCGTGGTCTTCTCTCTGGCCAGGAGGGAGCCAACCAGTGTGTGCTGCTTCCCCCATGCCCTGCCCTCGTGTCCCTGCAATGGTGTTCCTCCCCTCCCCCACAACATCCCATCGCTCAGAGGGAGGGAACCTCCCTTGCACCCTGGCAGAGGCTCAGTGCCCTGCCCCACAAGCTGCCAACAGCTTCGACAGGCCCTGGGGCACATGCTGCCAGCCAAGGTACCTAAAAATGACATTTAAAAAGAAGCAGTTGTGCTGTATGCATTTTCTCTGCATCTAACTTGATTATCAGCAACTTTCTCACAGTTGCAACTGAAATGAAATCCAGCTGTATATTAAGTATAATGAGCATCCAAAATTAGGAATCTGGCTAGGACTCTGCTCCATGATTGTGCAGTGGGGACTTCTTGCTGGGGAACTGTAACAATGCATTAACTAATGCTTGTGTAGAAGACAGTCACAGCAGTGATCAGCAACAATGAAATTAATACCCTTATTATCAGGGCATGGTTTAAATAGCCTACAATGAATGAGGCAGGACACCCTCATGCTGAGCAATGAGAAGGAACCACATTACTCCACACATCTGCAGCAAACATGCAGAGTCTAGGGGATGAACAACTCTCATGTAGCTACAGAGCATAGCAGGATCCATAGGTCCAAGGAAACTGGAACTGAGGTTGAAGGGCCAGCATTACTCCTAACACTGCCCAATTTTTTAGGGATTCATCCTGAAGTCTTAGCTCTTGTGATTATAATTAGTTGGTATGGGTTAGTAAGAAATGCACTAGAAAGGAGAAGAAAGGAGAAATCAGTTTGAAGGATTTCTTTAGCTTCATGAATGTGAAAGAAACCCTCTAGACTTAAAGAACGGGGATTGTGAAACGTTGCTGCTGCCTTTTCCAGTAGTATTCATGTTAAGTCCAATAAACTTTCCACCACTAACAACCAAAGCTCTCATCCAACTATGTTTTGTAGATGTTGGTCCTCTCCTGGAGAAGGACAGCCCTGAGGGTGACAGATTCCCAGTGCCTACCTGGCTGGGTGTGTTGCTATAGTCCCTCAAGGAGAAGGAAGTCCCTCTATAAGAAGGACAATTTTTCATTTCTTTGCTCTGAGAGAAACATGACATCCAACACCTCATGAAACAAACAAGTTGAATTGTTCTGATTCCTTTAACAACAAGTTGGGACCTTTTCCTCTCTCACCCACCCATCTGTTGTTTCAGATGTGCACAAAACATCATTTTGCTTCTTTGGTGAGTGATATTGAGATAAATACTATCTCTGCTTTGTAACCCACCCTCCTCCTTATGGAAAGGACATCCACTCACAGCAATCTGCAGGAACCAAAAGCATTCTCCAGACTCAACTCTGATGTTGGTAATGGGTGGAGAAGAAATCAGTCTGTGCAATGGCAATCAGATGCTGTTCAGCCTCAGTGAAGCCAAATCAACCATTGCCTTCTTTTTAACATTTATGAAACACTCACTAGGGGACAATCCTTAATTCCAGTTTCACCACATACTGCATTTGAATATGGATGAAATGCTGTCATTCAAGTGCAAATATGTGAATCTAAATCCTCAGGTTACCCACATGTCAGAGGAAGGAGTTCCCCTGTCGTCATAGAAGCTGTCTGTAAGGCACCCAGGAAATACTGGGGAAGTGGAGGACACACTTGTACACATTTCACTGTGAAGTAACAGGAATTTGAGGATTTCTTTGCAACTAATTTCAGAGATGTGTTTGAAAGTGCAAAAATGAGAGTTCATAGGGCATCTCATTCACACTGTTGCCCACTGTGGCAATAGTTATTAAATATTACTAAATATATATATGATATATATAGTATATATAATATATAATGTATTCATAAAAATAATAAATAGTTACTAAAAATTACAGGTGTCTACTTTGGGAGTTCTCTTTGGCATGAATTTGAATGCAAAACTGCCTTTGAGCAAATGTATAATCCTCAACTTTTTTTTTTTTATTATTATTATTAATTTGTCTTTTGGACTCTTTCAAAAGTGTATTCCAAATCCCTCAACAACATTCACAGTCATGCCTCATACTTGTGGCACTTTAAAAATACCAATGCTAACGGTCACCTTTCACGAGGCTAAGGGAACAAAAAGGCCTCTTAAGTAACTGTAAAATGCTGCAAACAAAGAGCTGAAAGTTTTTCCCCAATGAATGTTTCTTTGGAGATTCAGCAGTTGATATTTTACTGAACTTGTTCTGCCTGTGGGCAATCATAATAGCTCTCAAAAAAAGTAATCCACACCACAGCTTTGAGCTATAAAGCAGAAAGTTGCAGGAAATTAGGTTTATTTTGCTGTTAATAGAAAGAGGCAAAATTCTGCTGTAACTTAACTGGTTTTTTTTCAATTTTAAATGATTGAAAGAGATTAATAAAATTTAAGAGACAGAATGAACTTGCACTTGCTATGAGCATGAAAGGGCACTGTATACTAACAATAAATTTCTGCAATAACCATAAAGCAGAATTTAATGAAATTGCTTCAGAGAAATGCAGCAATAAATACATGTAATGAGCGAGCAAAGGGAGCCAGGAGGCAAGGTGCTTCCATAGATATGAGTCAATAAGTGCATTAGCGAAAGGAAGAATTCGATCTTAGAAAGAAAATTGTTTCAAGTGATCAGAAAAGAGAACAGAGTCATTTGTACAAAATTCCACCAAGAAATCTTCTTTTTTTCCCCTGGTTATATTAGAATAGCTACACTTTAAAAGAAGTCTGAGGCAGCCAAAATGGTAGTTAAACCATTATGCTTTTACTGTCATCCAAAGTAGCTTCGAAGGCTGATGTGTGATATGAAACGAAGTTGTTCCTTGAAGCCCACATGCACCGTGTTGCTAAACAGTGCACAAAATACAGTGCTGCTGAGGGAACAGCAGCCTCAAGATGACCATAGTTGGAGTTTAGTGTTAAAATATGCATCACTTAAGATGGGGCCCATACTAAATGAACCAGAAACTTTCCAGCACTTAGATCTCTGTGTGCATGGTTTCCACCTGGCTGGTTACAGCACTCCCCTTCTCATGGGCACAGGCTGTAAGGGTGAATTCTCATAGAGCAAGCCCAGAGGCACACAGGTGATAGAGAGCAAAGCAGAGTTCCTTATCTCCTTTCCTTTATGGCTTTTGTGGTGCCAGCAGAAACTGGTAAAGGAGCTGTGCTCCCTATATATGCCAGCCAGATGCAATTTGCTGCACAGAAGTAGCACAAACACACTAAGTTTCTGATGCCGTTTCTGCCATCTACGTTTTTTTACTCATTCTTATTTGCAATACTCTAGGCAGCTCCTGTAGAAGATTCAGAGAAATGAGAGCACTCTCAAAGTAACTGCCTCTGTTTGCACAAGGCAAATGAACATCTTCAGACAGTCACTTGTGTGTCTTACTAAATTACCTTACTTAGAAGGACGCGTGAAGAGCTGCCATAATAATTCACAGCATATATTACATGTAAAAGGTCTAGCTTATGTGTAGTCAGTACGTGATGGCATTTATTTCTAAGACATGAAGCTGCTTTACATCATCATGTGTAAAGCATACATCTCCTAGGTTGTAGACCATGTAAAACAGTAGAAACAAAAGATTTATAGAGATGACATGGAAATAAGGCATTTCCCTGAAATCAGAGTCACTGCACAGAATGGAGCACAAATGTGACAAGTCCTGTCTGTGGCACCAAATGGCTTTGTAAAGTCCTATGCTGCATGTTTCTTTTAGGAGAAGGCTCCAAGGAGCTCTAAGAAGCACTTTTGCCCTAAGTAAATTACAAGGACTCTTACCTAGAGCTGGTGTCAAGAAAGTGATAACAGACAGCTTATGAAATTAGGAAGCTGGCAATAGTAATTATTTCCTTAGAAGAGAGAAGGGGTTTTGAAGGGTATTATACTCCAGTAAGTACTCATTCTGAACACCAAGGCAGATTTCAGTGTCTAATTCGTTAATTATATGTAATTTCAGTAGGCATGGATGTTCTGTTTTCTGCAATAGATTTTTTTTTTTTTTTTTTCTGACAAATGTTAACGAATGTTGGGGGAAAAATATCTTAAGCAAATTGCTGAGTAAAATGTTAAGTCAACAAGCAGACCTTTCTGGGACTGGGAGTGCTGCAGGATACCTCTAATTACCAACTCATTGTTAGCCAGTGACCAAGTAAGAGCGTTTACATTCATTTTTTCCAGAGTTCTCTAGAGCTTTCTTCACAACATCTGTGAACGGTAAAAATATTAGTCTACACCACAAGAGGAAGGTAGATGTAAAGTAAATCCCTCAGTTAAGAGAAACCCTGAGAATTGCATGCATCCTGCTGAATCCCTCTTTTGGACAATTGCTACAGAAAGGCTGGGGAACAGTGGGACAGCAAAAAAATTAAAGTTTCATGGCCTTTGGATGGAAATGGCAATGATGGGTGATTCCCTGGTCCTGAGGTTGGATTCATTCACAGCACCACAACCCTCCCAGCTTGATTTATTCCCTGATATTCCTCTCACAAATTTTTTTCTGCAGAGGCGCGTGCCAGCAATACCATCTGCTGGCTAAACCCAGCACTGTCTGGAGGAGTGGGCAAAGGCAGCCGGGCTGACAGCCCCCATGGAGGCCACTTTTTTGTCCCTCAGCCTCCTGCTCCGGTAGGGCTACAGTGACTGGAGCAGTAGCAGCCCGTGCTAGGGAGATGCTGTGGCAGAGGAAAGGCAGCAAATCCCTATCTCAGCCTCCCAAGACAGAAATGTGTTCAATTACCCCTATCCCATGCATCTTTCAATGTTCTGGCTTTTAGTCCCGATTCATAGGAGTTGGGGTTTGGGGGCTTTTAATCATTTAACTAAACAGGGAAGAAATGCCTTGACTGACCACCTATCTACCCAGCTGCCCGGGCACACAGGAGAGCAGACACAAACTCCTGACTGCACACAAGGATTGGGCACAATCCCTTTTCCATATCTTGGGAAAAGAAGAGCTCTCTGTGCTATGCCATTTGTGTGAGCTTTGCACATAGCAGACACCCTTTAATCCAGGATAAGCACGCAAAACAATTAAGATCATTTTTATGGAATGAGATAACTGAAAGGAGAGAGCATGTGCAATATCCCTTCAGGAAATGGGCTAGGTATTTCTTTTGGATTCAGCTGTCTGGTTATGTGAGCCAGGAACAAAGAAGTATCTGAGAAACATCACAGGAAACTCAAGGAAAGCAGCTGGAAAGCATTAGATAACTCTGGTGATTATTTCTTTTTATTTTTTTGGGGAGGAGGGGGATACTTTTGGTCACCCAGACTCTCTCTAAGGAGTGGTTAAAGAGGCTGTGAGTCTTCAGCCTGGGAATAAAAAGAGGTTATGAGGGAGGAATAAGATAGAAGACTACCAAGGGAGTATCGAGGAGAGAGTAAGAAAAAAATATTCTTTTTCTCAGATAAAATTATCTGGAAACTCTTACAGAACAAATGGGAGGAATTAGCCATACACAAAATATATGTTGGCACTGTAGTTCTCTTTATAGGATGCCATGGATGCTGAGAATTTGCATGGCTACCCAAACATCCAAGCCCTTTGGGCACCACCAACAGTTTCTGCTCCGTGGCAGTCTCCTGGGACTTTCCCCACCATGCCTGTGGCTTGGGACCCTATTTTAGCCCCTCAAGGACTGCCTGTCCCTTCCCCAGGAATGCCCTAATCCAAACATCTTCTCTTACACTCTTAGGTACTGAGGCACAATCAGTGAGAAACTATTAGTGACTTCGAGTCATACAGTCTTGCTGGACAAATTGGGTGAGGGACAGGCTTAGATTTACCAAAAATGAGGAGTATCTATCTCCAAAGCACCAAGGATAGCAAACATAGAGATTTAATCTATTTCATTCTAGGAGGAGATTTGAATTTGCTTCCATCAATTCTAAAGAATATGTCCCAATATCCAAGCTGGTGGATAATATTTTTCATGTGTTTTGTTCTGTTCCTGCAAGAAAAAATGAGCAATTTGCTTGATTTGGATATAACTGTTTGGGGTTGGTTTGTTTATTTCCTAGCCTCAGAAACAATAATAAAATAACTATAGCTTGAAAGAGAGAAAAAGCTACTTCCTTTGCTCTATGAGAAAAATGTTTTGGGTAGAGTGTCTGGCTGACTAAAAAATTGACTAGGAGCTGTGAGCAAAGCTGTACCTCTTCAGAGGTCCATGGATACTGAGAGTAAGCTGGTACTCCCAAGGCCTGAGGAATGCTTCACCATTTTCATCAGATTACTTAAGTCTTATCTCCAAGGAACTGTGTTCCGTTTTGGGCACCTCAGTACAAGAAGACATTGAGTGGCTGGAGCGGGTCCAGAGAAGAGCAGCTAAGCTGGTGGAGGGCCTGGAGAACAAGTTCTGTGAGAAACAGGTGAGGGAACTGGGACAATTTAGTCTGAAAAAAAAAGGAGGCTGAGGGGAAACCTTATCACTCTTCAACTCTCTGAAAGGACATTGTAGAGAGGTAGGTGCTGGTCTCTTCTCACAAGTAACTAGTGACAGAACAAAAGGGAATGGCCTCAAGCTGCACCAGGGGAGATTTTCACTGGACATTCTGAACAATTTTTTCACTGCAAGGGTTGTCGGGCATTGGAACAGGCTGCCCAGGGAAGTGGCTGAGTCATGATTCCTGGGTGTGTTTAAAAGCTGTACAGATGTGGCGCCTGGGGATATGGCTTGGTGATGGACTTGGTAGAGTGAGGTTAATGTTTGGACTTGATGATCTTAAAGGTCTTTTCCAACCTAAATTTTTCTATGATTTCTATGATTCTACGTACTCAGAATATGCTTGCGCATTGAGTCTCCAATGTTTGATTAGCTGAGAAGCAGAAATACATTTGTCTCCTATTCTGAAGCCATGAATGTGAATGGAGTTATTTTGGCAAGGATGCCTGTAGTTCTCATCAAAGAGATTTGGAAAGGTAGAAAGTGACACTAGCTCATAGGACAAATGATATATAAATATTTTTACAGGACAAAGATGTACATGTACACAGGTGATGCACCTTTGGAGAGGACTGGGGATTAAGGGACAAAGATGTACATGTACACAGGTGATGCACCTTTGGAGAGGACTGGGGAGAACAAAGAAGCTGCTGGGAGCTCTGGTCCATGCAGAAGCTCACAACAGCAAGAGTTCCTGTTTTGGGACAGTTATTTAATCAAAGACAGAAAATGACACAATTCCTGTTCCCCAAAATATGTTAACAAAAAGTGTAGCTTCAACGACAATAAGACAACTGTATTAGTTGTTGTATTCATAGAATCTTTTTAGGGTTTCTATGAATCTTTGGGATTCAGAGTCAGTGTGCTTTCATGAGACAAAGAGCTGCTTTAACTGGTGACTGCTGCATTTTTCAAACCACAGAAAGAAGAGCTCTAGAGATTTCAAAAGCCCCAGACTCAGCAGAGACTCCACAGTTTAATTTGTGAAGTGAGATAGCTGACAGATTACAAACTCAATTTTACTTCGTGAGCACTAAAGCCATGAGCCTAGTCCTGTGTCTCTTGAATCAGTGATGATTAATAAGTTTCAAGACCTTTAAAATGCAAAGGGTAGTAGTTCAGAAAGGAAAGGCTTCACCTGGCATAGAAAAGAAACAAGACCATGTTGCACGGTGACATAACCCAGCTATTGTCCAGGTGTGCTACCTGAGCACTGAGGAAAGGCTGGAAAAAGGGTTACTGTGTTGAATGGGGATAAAAGAATTTGAACCATTTCTCTTCCCAGCAATCACTGCTATCATTTTAAAGAAAAGTGAACTCCCTGAGGCATTCTAGAGAGCATTTATGTATCAAATGTTGCCTGTATGCATAAGAATCAGAATCTCTTGGAGCAGTGAGCTGAGCAATATATCAAGGAATGACAAATAATTGCTCAATATGCAGAGGAATAACTCACAGGAATTTTTATCCAAAGCCAGCAGGGTTCAGGCTGGGACCACAGGGTGTGGAATAATGACTTGAGATGACTTAGAAATTAAAATCATATTAAAGGTACAGCATTGTTCACACATTAAGGAAAGGTATCACATTTAAGAAACTTTCAGGGTAAAGTGCAACTGGTATGCAACAAATCCACTCCACAGTGGTACCCTGGGCAACACAGCCTGCGAACAGCACCAGGGGAGGAGTGGAGTGAAGACTCCATGGCCAAGCTCTGTGAATCACAGCAGAGATGGGAACTCGATGGTACTGCAGGACTGATAAGCTGACTGTTTGTCACCCTGGGCCAACAGTCTGTCATCTTCTGAGAAAGTGCTGTCCTTTGTGTGAACTTTGCTCATTATAATGTCATTATAATACCAAAACACACCTACATCCCAAAGGCTACCCACTCACTGAGCTCACAATTGTCTTCAGCTATATCTTTAAAAGCAAAGCAAGAGATATTTACACTAATCATAATAAAATTATGATTTAACACTTAACAGATTTGTATATTTGCACATGCCTTGCAGACAATGCATTTATCTCTGGCAGTCCACAAGAACCTGTACTTCTGTTGCTCTCAATAAACTGCACTATTCACGTTGCCAGTCGCGAGAGTCTCTCAATGGGCACCATCAGCTCCTTACTGGCTGCATGAAACCATGAAGCACAACTAGATGGGGAGTGCAGTGCTGCCAGTGAATCCAGAGCCAGGAGAGGTCAGATGTACTGAATGTAACTGGACTAATAGTGACAAATTGGACATCACTCAGAATCTAAGCTTAGCCACCCCCAGCCCCTCTGGTATCCAAGGACAAGCTGAAATGCAAGCGGGTTTATTTTCTGCCAAATTACTTTACCCTTTTACACAACACAGAGCAAGGAAGCCTCCATTTCAACATATACAGTACATGTGTTAAGCAGGAAAAATTGGCTTCAGAAGCATGAAATCCGGGACCTGTGAGTCTCAAGAGCATGAGACTGAGTGTAATTGTGTATATCTGAATTTAGGGATACACTGAGCACTCTCTTTTCTCTCTTCTAGCACCATTAATCTGCTATTTTGCAACTGGTCTGTCCCATTTTGCTAAGCTAATAAAGTACAATTTATTTCCTTCTTAGTCATCTTGAAAACAATTTATGTCAGTGAAGAGGACATTCTCTGCATACACTTCAAAGCTGTATATTACGTTTACTAGATTAGGATGTCTGTGATTTCCAGTTAAGAGAAAAAGATGTAATGGAGAGAAATGTGCAGGGCATCTGTGGACTTTTTGCACATGACTGTAGAATGAAGAACTGAGTCCTGGGACATGGCTGATCCCACATAGTAACTGCTGTAGAGCCAAAACAACTCTGCAACAATTTGTTGTGTCAGACATCTTTCAATAAAGTAAACAAGACTTTTCTTGCTTAAATCTGTTGTCTTTTGTGGAGGCGTTGTCTGTTTAGTTCCACAGTTTTCTTGAGCAGCCCTCTATCCAGCAGAAACAACATCTTGCAAAGCAATTTCTTGTCATTGCCCTCTCTCTTTCAGCTGGTTTCTGTGGGCAGAGACTCCCAGAGATGCATCTAATGAAGAGGGAATTACCACCCTCCCACATCTCTCCACCCCCACAGTATACCCACGGGCTGCTGTCCAACACCCCTTGGACTTCTGACCATACAGGGATCTCAGCACACTCACTTTCTGTTAAGAGTTCCTGTTGTGTAGGCACTCATAAGGGCATCCAGATCATTACATGTGCCTCTTGCTGAGGAGACAGGACAAACCGAGCAGATCAGTTAAAAAGCCAAAATAAAGACAGTGACCATCTTAATTTACATATTTTCCTACTTTGTGAAATCTCCAGCTCCTTTTACTAACCCTCAAGTGAGTACAAGAAGAATTGCAAGAGTCAACTCTACCTCAAAAAATCAGCAAAAGGCAAGATTTGCACAGTATTTGCATTTTAGTCTTATCATTTCTATAGATATATTTGAAGGAATTATTCCATATATTACTTACCTGTAGGCAGGATTGCAAACAATTAGAGTTCAGTCCACAATTTTGTTGTATCAGACAATCCACAAAATTAGTTCTGTCATTTTCAGAATGAAAATCAAAAATAGAATGTAAAACATTTATTTTTGAGGAAATTTCTACACGATTGTGGCTTGACTACCATTAAACTGCTTATAAAATAATAACAAAGATTCTAAAAAAATATATTCCTGACAATCTTTCAGGTCCTACATTACCTTTGGAATGGTTTCAAATATAGAAAAATATGCAAATCTCACCTATAATGAGCTTATTCAACTTGCATCTTGTACAACTTTTACAGTTTGTAGCTGGGTAAATGTTGATGCATAAAACTGTAATTTGCCAGTGTTGATCACAATTTATATTAAAATAAATAAACATACTGAGATGATACAAGCTGAGCATACAGAATTCATCCTAATTACACTTGATCAGAGAGATTCAAGTAAGCAAAGTCACACTATGAATTTCCAGAAGAAAAGCTAAGTAGAACAAACAGTCTCACCACCTTCTCGGAGCAATTTTATCCTGGTATTAGCATTACTTCTATAAACACATCAGCTGAAGTTACAAAATAAGATGTTTAAAGGTAAATTATGAAACTAGTATGTAAAAAAATGGTTCTTCATCACCTGAAGTATAATAGTCTGGATCTTCAGCTTTCCAATGTGTCACCAAAGCAGGGATTCTTCACACTTCAGTCTTCAAAAGATAAGCACTAGCTTTGTTGTCTGTTCCCTGCTTGTTCAATGCAGATTCAGCTTAAACAACACACTGATTTTAGAAAGATACACATTTCCCTTTTTCAGCCTATGAAGTCAGGTGTCTATTTTTCTTCCCCAGCAGGAGGGAAAGACTATAGAACGCTATCCTAAGCCACGCAGTGAATTTTTAAATGTCTCAAATTGTGTGTGATGAATTGGGTTGGATAAGTGAAGATTTGCAATTGTCTCTATCACAAGGGGAGTTAGGGAACTAACTGTGTTTGTCATTTTGTCCCATAAGGTTACAATTTAGTGTCCCACAAAACCAGCAGAACTGCTGTTGCTGTGTTGTCAGCACAAAAAGAAAAAAACAAAACCACGATACTGGATATCTATAATCAACAATCTTGTTGTCCAGCTGACAATTTGAACTGTAATTTACATCAAATATGAGCATCCAGGCAGCATTTGATCCATCCTTTTTAACTTCCCACATATGAAAGTAAGACTTGCACCTCACACGCTGGCACACTAGTAAACATCAAAATGAGCTGGTGTATTTGAAAGCTGAAGTCTCTCCACTTATGAGATGAGGACTCCATATATATCATTACTGACATTAATGATGTCCCAGTTTTTGCACACCGAGCCCACTCTTGCAAGTGTCTCCACAAAGAAGTGAAAAAGAAAATGATCTCCAAAAGCACCAAAGAACGTGGCGTGCCCCTCCAACACGATGTGACGTTAGCCCCTCAGGGGAAGTGGTGGGTGTGCTGCTGCTCCCAGGCGATGCAGGTGCACCACAGTTCAGAGCTGGAGCAGGGACAGGGCACCAGACAGAAGAGCTTTAGCATCCTCATTCCTATGCGTATCAAGCAGATGATGTTCCCAGGGGAGCACCCAGGAGAGCACAGTGGTCATAACCACATTTTGGTTTGTGGCAGCAGGATGTGTTTCTGGGAGGGAAAAAAAAACCATCAAATGTTAAAGTTTAGCTAGAGGAAATATTTGTTCTTATGACCTCAGTAGAATCAGAACTACATATGTCATATTTGTTTGAGGCACACATATACTGAGCCAGCAGCTCAGCAACTAAGCGAGGGGCAGAAATTATCCATTATCTTTTTAATTTGGAATGGACTTTGATTTTGGTATTTTCATTGTTTGATGACCACACATTAGAGGTGTTCTTATTACCACTCTCATGGAAAATGCTATGAATGAGGTAGCATCTCTCCAAGAAAAAAAAAAAAAAAAAATTATCTTACTCTTAAGATGAACTCTTTTCTTGTGTGGGAAAAGGGGATAGAAGCTGTTGTTTTTCTGATGCATGCAGAGAAATGCTTAGGGAACATCACCTAATTTTCAGGGTAGAAAGGGAAAGCACTCAATGCCTGCAACTGGTAGCCTGTTAGCCTGTGTCCTTGAAAAGTAATATATGACAAGGAGAAAATGTGTAGTTCTGAAGTGTGGCTCCCTTATGTCTCAAAGCATCAGGAATAAGTGATTTTAATGGATGATTAAAAACTTTCCCCCCACTATGATTGCACTGTAGGGAACTGCCATCAGCAGTGACCTACTTGCTGTCATGGCAGAAACGTGTGTTTCAGATGCTGGCCTAAATGAAGATGATGGTTGGCTGGTGCTCATCTATCTGCAATGTGCTACACTTAGAAAATACATAACATCTTCCAGAGGGCCTTGCTTGCTTTGAAGGTAGGTTCAGCTGGGTTCCTTTTCCTTATCCATACAATGGTGGGGGTCCCTCACAGATGACAGGCACATGAGCTCTGCTTACAGAGAAAGTGTGCCTATCTTAATACATACATGAGGTGCTGTTAGTCTTGGGATATGCATTTTCTTTGTGAGGGCCTGCCAACCACAAGCTCTTTGAAACTGTGCTAGAGAATCAAGAGATCTATCTTAAAGTGCAATGCTCATTTTCTACACTTTATAGGGCGTTCTCAAGTCACATTTCCAAGCTTCACCGTGCAACCATGTGCAAGCTTTCCTTTCCAAATGAAAGATTTGCTGGGGGTAGTGGCAGTAAGAATTGAGAGAATTGGTCAGTCCTGTGCTTCCTGGACCAAGTTTTTTTTTTTTTTTTTTCTTCTAGCTTTACTAGAGACCAGAAATGACCATACATTAACACTGAAGGCATTGGCAACACTGCTTCTGAGAAAAATACTCTTTCCTCAACAAACCTTGCTATGTTGTTAAAGGCACCACTTTGAACATGAAAGGCTTAAACATGGAGAAGGAAATGTTTCAGCTCATCCGGGAGCAGAAGTCCAGTTATTTTTTGATGCTGCTTGTGTCCAAAGCACCTCCTGATGCACAAGCGGCACAACTGCATCAAGGACAGCGGCCCTGGAGAAAGAGCCAGGGAAAAGGTTACACATGTGGCCCCAAATTGTAAAGCTGAAACAACAGCTCTGCATCACTGTTCCCCCCACCTCCTGCAACCTACCTCTCACTGGGGGTACGTGTCCCCAGAAGGCTCAGCCATGAAAAGCCAGATTTGTACCCATACGTACATTTAGCCTGTATCTGGGGATAAACTACAGCAGTTGCTCTATCACCTGATGACCCCTCCCCAACCAAGAAGGGGGATGGGGAAAAGGAGAGGAGGCTCACAGGTTTAAATAAAACCAGATTTAATGAAACAGCCAAACTAATACCAGTGTAAAGAAAACAGACATGCTCAGCCCAGCAAATGTACAGTGATCACAATAAATAGGAAGACAGTCCTCAGGAGCAGGAAGAGGAGGAGCCTTAGGAGGGACCCCCAGGCAGGGGACCCTCTATCCCCAGCAAACTTCCCACTCTATACTGAGCATGACATTTATGGGAGGGGCTACACCTGTAGCCAGTTCAGATCAGCTGGCTGCCTCCAACCTGCTAATGGTCTGCAGACCATGGCAGGCCTGTGATTCTGCCCCACTGAAACCAGGACAACCCACCAAATGACATCAGTCCACTTGCAATTCAGTCCAAGCCTGGTCACTCTGTCATTACACAGCCACAATTAGCATTTGCAGTGTCAGCCTTTGCCTTTAAGCTGTGTGTCTGTGGAGTAATTTGTGTTGTCTGATATTGTCCTGTGCTGATAAATACACGCCCTGCTGAAGATTCTGTGGTGCTTTTTCTAAATCCAAGTGTAATGGTATTATATGCTTATTTGGGTTTCAGGAAGAGGTAGGTCTTGTGTGACATTTTAACACGGTACTTGTCAATGTTCAGCCGCCCAACATGTCATCTGCACCATGATCTGCAGCATGTAGGGACACAAAGGGTCGTGGGAGGCTGTGGGAGAACAGATAAGAAGAGTGGGGGGAAGGCAGCAGTGAACACGGACCTTGGGATTGTCTGCTGGGAGTGGGGGGAAGATAAGAGGCACTGTGGAGAGATAAAGGGAGGTAAAAGAGCTGGGAGGGGACAGTTTAGGTGCCACCTGCCTGCTGGGTGGGTAAGATAGTGGTCACCAGTGAGCTGAAACATTAGTGCTGGCAGAGGAGTGCAGTGCAGTGCTGTGGGAAGGAATGGGGACTGCAGAAAAAGTGCAGTGGGATGGCAGCTTTAATCAGTATTTGAGGCTTCCCTTGTGCAGGACACCACGTTTCCAGCAGCTCTGAAATGCTAAAAACTACTGTGCCTTTGGAAGAGCTATTCAAAGGGCTGCACCCTTCTGCTAGGATCAGCAGCTAAGTTAGTTACTCTATGTTTGGGTACAAAACAAGTCAAGCTGATATGGGGTAAGTTAAAACTGGCTATTGCAGTGTCACACTGCACGTGTGTTTGGCCATTCTGATCCCACAGATAAATGCCCTTCTTGTAAAAATCTCATTTTAAAAAGCTTCCATTTAAAGAAAATTACATAAACAAACAAAAAACCCACAAACAAACCCCACTCCAAGCCTAAATACTTATCAAAACACAAACAATGTAACTACACGGAAAAATTTTTTAGCAAGCACAAGCTTACTCTTCAAAAACACAGTGTATTTTTCTATCATTAGCTAATTCTCCCACCCACGCACAGGACTTTCCCTGCACTGCAAGCAGAATAGGTGGTGGTTCAGCAGCATGGTGAAGTCCTAGGAAAGGAGAACATCACACATGTACACACTAGCCCTGCTCTGGGCTAGTCCTAGGGCAACTGTGTTGGCACAACCACCAACTCATCTCTGGTGACAAAACATGTTCAAGCGAGCCTGCCCTGACCGTGAGCACAGGGATGCTGTCCCCCAGCATCTGCGGAGTGGGGGCAGAGGAGCCATGCATGGGAGCAGGGCAGGAGAGCAGCAGCTCAGCTGTGCCAGTGCTGAGGGGCTGTGGGGCTTGTAGGATGACTCTGATACCTATAATGCATTTCCAAACCCATGTATGATACCAGAGGTGTAACATTTGCACCACTCTCATAGACTGCAACTGTTTAGCCAACCAACAACTTCAGCTACCCATCAGGCATGACCCTACTCAGAGAAAGGCATGTTGGAGAACATCAGAAAAACACTATTCAGCAGCAAAATGCCTTTCAGGCATTTATTATTTCTGATTTCAATTGCTGAATTTCACTTAGAAAAGTTCCTTACTTCCCGAACTCCCAGCTCAGTCCAAGAAGCACTTCTCAGGCCAGCTCCACAGGATATGCCTGAAATATTTTTCTATCTCAAATAAACAGGACACATGTGGTGCCATAGGAGTCAGGAGTCTAATGCTGCAGGGATTGGAGCTCAAAAATACCACCACTATGTGCACCATAGATTAGGCTGGGAATGCAAATATCAGTTACTTATACATAACATGCACAGTACAGTTATTTTCATAATATTATTTCCTGTTACAATCTCAAGCAAGGCTTGCTTCATTACTTTGTTATTCCTGTTTCACCTTGGTGTAAATCTGTTCATGAAAACAATCCCATCGACATGTAACTGGCATAATAGTCATGGACCACACCATCAACAGCTTGTTTAAAATAAAGAAAATCCAGATTATTTAGTAATGTGTATAGCTTACTGACTGAATGAGAACATATAAAGAAAACAAGTATACCAACAAGTGGACACTAGAAACCTTATTCTGATTTTCCTCAAGAATGGTAAGTAAAATTTCTCTCCATAATTCATTAAAGTATTTATAATCCATAAAATAAAACAACCTGGAACTATTTCATTTACATGTACAAAATAAGCACTTCCTAAAGGTTAAGCTTACAGTTTGATACTGCCAGATTATTCCGCACATAATGTTGGTCTTTAAAATAAGCCTAGTGTATAAACGTATATACATATATTTATATATATTTATTATGTAATTCCTGTGCAATTTTCCTTAAAAAAAAAAATAGAGAGAGAATCTTTTATTTCAAAGATATATTTGCACCTACATAAGAACTTGTCCCAACACTAAAAGTAAGGGGCAAAGAACTACAAAATCAGTCTTCCAATATACCACTGACTTCAGTGCTTTAGGTAATCAGAAAAAGGTACCATCGATTTCTAAGGAATGTTTTGCTTGGGTTTTTTTCACCCTAAGCTCTATTTTGCATTACATTGCAAGCTCCATATGATTGCTCTACATTGCAAGCTCCATATGATTGCTCCCCATTGCAGTAGATTCACAAACCAGAGGTTGAAAGTTAGGTTATTGTTGTTATCATTGTCACTCTTAGTGCACCGCTATATTCTGACACTAGAAAACATAGTGTCCATATGTCAGCCAGTGGAGGTAAGCTTAGCTATTCTGGTTTATAGTGCTAGTAGGATGAAATACCATAGCCTTTTGCCACATTTTGTGTGGCTTTTTCCCTAATGAATCCTGAGTGAACCATTAAACAAGTGCTAAGGGGCACCTTCTTTCTGTAGAAACAGTTGGCCCACAGGACTACCAGGTGGGACCAGCTCCATCGGCCTCTTGCTTTCACTATTCTTCACCCAAATGTCTGCTCCAAAGTCAATCAGCAGCGACACCAGCTCCGCACTGCAATTCCTGGCAGCCACATGCAGAGGAGAGTCCAAGCCCATGCCAATGTTCACGTTGGCTCCTGAACACCAAGAGATGACAAAGAATAATGACTACACAGTAGCCTATTTCCACTTCCTGCACTAGCTGCTAAATCTCTGAATAATCTGCAAATGCTGTGGCACCCACCCAGAGGTGGATTTCCTTATACTGGGGCTTGGTGCTACAGTTTGTGCATGCACAACTCATGCTGGTTGAGACAAGTGGGATTGTGACAAAAAAACATAGCTCCAGAGGAATGGTGCATGAGGAAGTCTTTCATCCACAGTCCAGCCCATGGATATCTCGAAGCAGGACAAAGATGTAGTTCCACCTATGGCCAACCTTTGGACCCCATCCCAGTGCTCCATTCCCTTAAAACACATACGGGGTTTCACCCTGCTCTCTGCTAAACTTCCAAATGCCAGAGTATCTGTTGGAGAAAAAATGTGAAGATGAAAAAGTTCTAGAGAACCTTGGTAGGGAAGGATATAAGCATTCACCCCCGATGGGCATTCCCCCATCTGCTCTCCTGGGTAATGGCTCCTAAAACAGCCTAAGAATAGCGAGCTGCAGAATTAATTCAAAATTATTTATAATGTTTTTGTAGTACACACTGTCATATTTAGAAGGCAGCAAAAAAAAACAAGGTGATGGAAAACAGAAAATAATATCTAAACAAATAAAAAATAATAATAGCTGATATTCTGAATCAAGAAGACCCCGTTTACCCTGTTACTCCATCGAACCCAGGGCTGCCATTAAAAGAGAAACATCCACAGGTCTCAGTGAAGGAGCTTCTCTAAATCTTTGATGCAAAGAGAACCCAAAGATACATGCTGCAGAAAAATAAAGTACACCATCCTTACCTGACTCAAGCAGCTGCTTGGCACAGTTCACTTGCTGGTTCTCACAAGCTACATAAAGCGGAGTACCCAGATGCTTGATGTTGTGATCTATGTTTACCCCATGGGATGAGAGGAATTCGACACATTGCACATGACCTTAAAAGGGATAAAGGAAGAGACAACTCACAGAGATCAGGCATTTTTTCAGCAAATTCTCTATTGCAGGGGCGTAATTTGGCAAAGATTCAATTTTTTGTCAAGAGATAGTAGTGTAATAATTTCATCCACTCCAGTGTTTCCAGCCTGGAAAACAGGAGCTGCAAAGCCACAGTTAGCAAAACAGGCTAAAGCCCTCTCATTTTATCTGCTTGATTTCACATGTCTACCAAAGATGAGATGAATCACACTGTGTTCTCTCCACTGCTTTTGAAGACAAACAGATGGCTTCCTCAGATGTCCACATTGAAGGTGGCTGACTTGGATGATGTATCCCCTTCCAGGTGTCACCACATGAACTCAGGAGGCCGTGAGAGCTGAGCTAAGCTGAGCTGCCCTTGGTGAGCACCAGGGGTGGGAGGAACTGCACCACTCATGATGAGACCAGCTGCAAAGGTATTTCACATGACCCATGTCAAGAAAATTATCTTCTTTATGTCTCTCTCTCCCACTTCAAAATGTTGCTAGTAACAGGGAAGGAAGTGCTGATGCCTGTGAGGTTACCTCTCTTAGCAGCTTCATGGATGGGGGATGCCAAGTCACAGGGTGGGTGTAGGCTGGCTCCATGCTGCAGCAACAGATCCAAACAAGCCACACTGCCACTGACACAAGCATTGAACAGTGGAGTGTGCCAGTCAACAGTAACTCCATTCACCTGAGGGAAAAATAACACAATCAAGCTTTTTTTTTTTTCCCATTTAGTATTTTAAAATTGATGAAAATTATCCATTTTCTCAACAGAAAATAGACTTCTCAATGCTTTATATTTAATTTGTTGCAAAAACTGCCTACTGCTTTGTAAGATTACAACTTTTTATCAAAAGATCATTAAAAAAAAAAAAAAAAGTATTTTATATTGTTCCTAAGTCTCTCCTGCTAAGGAATGTTTAACCAGTACTGCTCCAGCATCTCATGGGAGTTACCAAATTACCAAGTTAAATGTGTGCCAATTTCTCAGTTATCTCAGCTGAAACACACCTGCCCCTACCCTCTCCTAAAACAGTCCTTTTTTAACTGAAATTGTGCAGCCCTCCCCTTTTTTTCCAAGTTTTAAAATGAAAATACACGTGCAATGATTTAGTTTTCTTATTCACTATAATTTTGACATTTGCTTGAAAAGTAGAGGCCATATGACACAACTTTTCCACAATTTTTCTTGCATGTTTTTTTTCCATTTTCTTCCCATTTTATCATCAGTTGATCCTAACGGTCCTACAGTTCTACTTGATACTCTGCATTTTGACACCAATGAGATTAGTGTCTGCAGAAAAAAAAAAATACTCTTAATTGTTTCAGTGTTATAAACCCTTTACAAGAGGAACTTCCCCTTATTCTTTCAGTAAATAATGAGAACATGCCATCTTCATCTAAAGAACAATAATAACTGTTGTTTATATGTGTGCTTTCTGAATTGCTTTATGAAGTGCATTTTATAATGTATGCACCTTAAGCAGAGGTAAGTACAGTGTAAATCACAGTAATATGCTGACATGAAATATTATATCACCTAGCATTAAAATGTGCTAATACAACACACTAACACTAGAGACATTTGTCAGTCCATCATGGACTCACCTGAGCACCATGTTTTAATAGGACACTGGCACAAGCAGCATGACCCCCTAGGCAGGCTTCATGGAGAGGAGAGACCTGATCTGCTGTAAGAAGATTAACATCACTCCCCTGATGAAATAATGGAAAATATCATTATAATCAACTACCAAAACACCCATACAAACAAGAACACCTCCCACCCTTTCTAGCTTTAAAGCTTTATGTAATCAGACTTTTCTCAACTGCCTGGAGTTACTCATCTCAACAGGTAATCTAAGAAAGAGGCTGTGATGCTTTGGCTGGAGTGTATACTAGCAGAGCATACCAAAGGTTTTGTCTTCTACACACTGCTAATTGTCACAGAAAGCTGCAGGCAATGGGACAATACAAACATCATTTTAGAAACTCAGCATGATTTTATTTCTACTACACCACAAATAGCAAAATCTGAAATTAAAAAACAAACAAAAACCCACCAAAAAACAAACAAACAAACAAACAAACAAAAGATGAAAACTAACTACTAGAGTTCTTGGAAAGGTCACGACTGCCACCTTGACTGCTCAAGTTCTGACCTCCTTCCCTCTGAGTCTGTGGTTGTTTGACTGCATCAAATAATGAAATACTTCTGCTGTGGGCAATGGGGCATACTCTGAAGGAAAGTCAGTCATTGCATTAGAAACCATTGGTTTGGGTCTGCAGGATCTTTTGTTTCTAGAAGTCTGTACTCCAGAAAGGTCAAGCTGGAAAAGTCTCTAATATTCCCTCCCTTTCCATCGACTCCTCCACAGGCTAAATCCAAGTATTTTGAAGAAATGAATCAGTAAGGTTCAGAAATTTCTTCTCCATATCCCTGCCCTTCTCCAGTGGTAGCAGGGGCCCTAGATGACCTCGAGAACTTAAGAAATACATGTGTGTGTGGCTGAATTGAAGCCTCAACTGGAGCTTTGCCTGGGTCTGGAGCTGCCCCCAACCTGGGCACTACATGTTGCTTGCAGGCACAGAAGCTGCAGAAGGAATCCCCCAGCTGCCCAGAAATGCCAGTAACACAGATCCCATTACCTTCACCAGAATTAAAGTATGACGCCAGATATTTCGATACATCATCAACTTGGTGCACAAAGCTTGTGCTAGGCAAGGGACTGATTGCAGAAAAAAAGCATCTGTTACACTCAGATTTCACTTCACTCTGGTCAACACTATCTTCTCACCCTGGGGGTTTCACATTAAAGTGTAGACTGAATTCAATCACTGAACAAACTCAGCAGAGATCAACTCAGTGGAGTGGTACCTGATTGATGAGTTTCTTCAGGGTAAGCAGACGCCCATGGATAGAGGCATCGTGTAAAGGAGACCAGTCTGAAACAAAGTCTGTATAAAAAGAAAGACAGGAAAAAGGCTAATAACTCCATGAACTGTTTCATCAGCATGCTTTCCTTCAACTGTGTGACCCCAGAAAATCTCCTGCTTTATTCCTTGAGCTGCCAAGCTTTTCTTGGAGCAGCTGCTGGAAGGGAGGGAGTCAAAAGGATGACTTCTCTCTGGGTGTGTTTGTAACTCATTCTGTGTTGGAGCTGAGCAGCCACGCTCATGCTCAGAAGACAAGAATGAGATTTGCAGAACATCACCTTGCTCTGACCAAGCTTGTCCCTTGCTTTGAATTACTTCCTGTGCTTTTATTTTCATAAGCTCACTACACTTTACCACCCAGATCAGAAGGACTACATTTTAAAGAGGGTATGGCTGCTCAGCCATTTACCCCTGCTCAGAGCTGGGCTAGGGTCAACAATACCTAACAAGAGTAGGTACCAAAGTACAAGGACATAAATTGTGTTACCTGTTGATTTTGCCTTTCAGTTTTCAGTGTTGGTGTTAGCCTGTGCAGCACTATGTTTCAAGTAATAGCTGTATTCTCTTTGTTGTTGAAACCACAAAGTAAGGTACAGAATGTATATGCCATACAAATATTAATAGAAGGCAATCTCCAGTATTACAGATTTTATGGCTCAGAGACAGCTGACAACAATATTCCCTCTGGGAGACATTTACCTACTTCACCATTCATTGCCTCGAAAAACAGTGTTTGGTCTATGTCAATGGCCCATTTCCCCCCTGGGAAGGAAAAGAAGCATTTCTAGAGGATATTTTACTCAGCTTCTTTTGGAAAGGCATTTTGCTACTCTCTGGAGATGTCTAATTAGAGAGAAAACCCCAGTGACTGACTTAGATGATTTGCTGAGATTTTGTGGGAGTATACTAGACCACAGATCTGGGACAAGCCTCAAAATTAAAATCTTGATACCAGCTTTTTGGGTGGTACCAAGTACCTGACATGAACAGATGAACAAACTCAGGAAATCCATGTAGTGTACATCAATTAATGTTCAATAAATTGTATTCTTTATTATTACTATTATTTGAACTTTGCCTGACTCCTTCTGTGTTCCACGGGTCGTGTCCCACAACAAACACAGTCCTTTGGCTTTATCAAATGGACAGCTATTTCCAGAGGCTGTCTGGAAGTTCTGGTCTCACAAGGATAGCCAAGCTATATTACAATTATTAAAGCACAGTGTTATTAGCTGACTAAAATAGCTTTGCTTTAAGTGATGTGTGTCAGGTGATGCTTATCTGACCATGCTGTTGTTCTTGCTGATCCTGCCTCTGCTACCACTGGCTGCGTTTCCAGGCTCTGTAAAAAGCTTTTGATTTTCCCATTTAGAAACTAGTATCACTGCCCAATCCGCATGAGTTGCAAAGAGAGCATGTTTATAGTGATTCTAAAAATCTAGATTGAGGAACAAGTTTTCTGAGCTGCAGCTTCATCTTTTTTTAGCCACACAAATACAGGCGAGCTCTTGTGCAAACTACCAAGTTGTTGTATCATTGTGTCAGCATTCTGGTGATGAAAAGGGAGGAGCATGGTAATGCTATCACATCCATGTGCAGAATTTATTCACTCAGTGCTTGTTTGAGAGGCAGGTTTCCACTGAGGCTCTAAAAAGAGCCAAACCAGACCATAGTAATGTATGGACTGGACATTAGCTTGCCAAGTCTTAACAACACATTAAAAAACCGACCACCTAAGTATCAATATAAATGGCAGTGGAAAATAAAAAGATGTATGTTCCAACAGATTGTAATCCATCTGGGAATTCTATACTAAGAGGAGCACTGCTTTTTTCCTAAATGGAAGTGGAACCCTACAGTAGCTTCACCCCCAGCCTGGGATACGTTGGGAAGTAGGGGTATAAAGGCCTGTCTGATAACTAGTTGCAATCGCATACTTCCAAATCTGCTGACATAAACAGCATGGCCCCAAGCTGCCATTTCTCCTGCCCTAGCTCTGTCTGCAGCAAACAACTCCACCCTAAAGCAATGCTGGGGAGACAGTGTCCCTGCAGGGGATGGCAAATTTCCCTAATTCCTGCACTCAGTGCATCACTCTCCATCAAACGACAAAGGTGCTATTTTTTGCCTACTCCATCCTGGAAAGGCTTCAGTGAATGCCAGGATCTCACTCTCCCCTTCAGCACAGCATAGGAGGTACACCATCAGTAATATAATCAGTATTTATACCATACACAGGCTTTTAATTAGAGCCTGAGCAAATGCCAGTGCTAACTGCCCATGGACTTCCAAAATCCTGAAATAGTGACTTTTAAGAAAGTCCTCAAAACACTTTGCCCACCAGAGCTGCCCATGAAGGAGCAAGACTGGTGTACATGGGTGGCACAGCTGTTTTCACTGTATGTACCACCCCAGAAACAAGGATTTCTGATTGCCAAAAATATACCCAACTGCTCTTTCACAGAGGAATGAAACCATTTATCCAAATTTAAAATTTACCTGCACCTTAGTCCACAGACAAGCTGAGTCAGGCCTCAATAGATTCAGCATCTAGACATCCAAACCCCACTGTCTTTCAGTGGCACTGGGTAACCTAGCTCCCCTTCCACCACTGAAAATCTCAGCCAGCCTAAACCTGCACCACATCTGTGCTGCCATCACTCGAGCACATGAACACTGGCAGAGTGGTGTCTACAGAAGGAGCCTTATAGCAATAACCACACAAACATGCAAACCCTGACTGCTCTCTGTGGACCACAGAGCATTCACAGGACCTTTCTAGAAGAGCACTCCTTTCTGTGGTGATGGCTAAAAGTATCATTTTTTGTCCTCTGACCACGAGGAAGGTGTTGCACACTCCATGCCTGTTCCCAGGCTGTTTTCCTTCTGTGGTAGTCATGCATGGTGTAGCTTGCAAGGGGTTTTGAGATCTTTTTGAAGGAAGTATGCTCTTGCATACATATTTGCATACACATATGCCTATGACATTATATATAACTGCATTATAAATGGTATTTTTCATATATATAAGGCTTTCACCTTAAGGTTTATGATATATGTAGAGTCAGCCAAATACATTCCTGCTCTTCAGTCACCGACAGAGCTTACTGACTCTGCTAAGGAGCAGGGAGTCACAAGAGGTATGGCCTGAACTCTGATTTTCAAAGGACCAAATGATCTGTGTGCAGCAGTGTGGCATGTGGGGTCCCCTCCTTCCAGCCTCCATTTTGCTGGAGCTCATCTGCACTGGGAACCTGTTTCTATTCATACTGTTAATACCATCACCATCCCTTCCCTCCCACCCTAGCCTCAGGATGTACATATGCAACACACATGACAAGGGGCAGACAGTATAGCAGATATACTGCTCATCTTTGCATTGTGGTTTTAGGGTCTTAATTTTCTATTTGATATGAATGGAAACATCCTGAGCACCAAGGAAAGGAGTGAGGACAGTGTAAAGTCACTTTATCTTAATTTACCTCATTCTTAGCTTCTCAGAAAACAGAGTTACAGGTAACATGTATAGCTAAACTGTTTTGTGAAGTTAAATTACTTGTCTTTTGTCACCACATCGTATTTTCAGTTGCCCTGAGCCAGGAAACAGAGCAATGGTCAGAGTGAGGCCATTTTTCTGAATAACTGTTCACCGGTGACCACGAAAGCAAGGATCACAACTGACCACAATGCCCTGGTCATTAAGGAGAACCTGCTAGGGCTGGTGGCTCAGTCTGGACAGAAGCACTTGGGTCTGCTTATCTAAAAGAAAAAGAAAAGAAAGGGAAAAGAAAAAGGGAAAAGAATGAGGAAAAAAAAAAAAAAGGAAAAATATAGAAGAAGAAGAAATGAGAAAAGGAAGAGAGGAAGGAAAGGAAGAAGAGAATGAAAAGAAAGAAAAAGAAAAGAGGAACTGAGCCAGTGCAGAGCTCTCAGCTGGCACTGATCTAAGTTGATCATGCCACATTGCAACTTTTTTTCGGTGAGCTCTGGTTCAAGAGCTGCATTTGTCTCCACTTGTACAAACTGCGGTACAGAATCAGACACACTTTTCTCTGATACACCAAAAAAAAAAAAAACTCACACCAAAAATACAGTATCAAATAGGAATACCTTATTAAAATCCCTCCTGAAGTGCAAGGGCATGGGGACGTTTTGTGGGACTGACTGTGGACCTCCCCTGGAAGCAGGACACCAGGAGCAGCACAGCACACCGCTGTAGCCTAACCCTGCCCTTTGTCACTGCTAGCAGAGGTGAGGTGGTATGGCAAGTCAGGAGCATTACTTACCGCTCATCAGTGGGTTTGATAGAGATGTTGCAGATGCCTGGCCTCCAGCTCCTTGCAGTTTGCTGGCATTTTGATTTGTCTCCTCATCATCCATCTCAGTCCCGTCTGTCCAGTTTCTGTTTTTTCACTTTGCGGTTGGTCTCGAGAGTTCAAATTCCATCGTCCCTGGTAAGCCTCCAGCTGTGGGAGTGATCTATTAAGCAGACTCTGCACGCATGAGTCAAACAGACCTTGGAGCAGACCAGGACATGGTGCCGGCAGCACTTTGTGCAGAAACTCGAGTACCTGGGTTGGGATTTAATGAAACAGCTCCCTGGCTGCCCTGGTAGGCAGCCAGCGATCCAGCGAAGCGAGAGATGTGCCTGATGTCACATCCTCTCCAACGCGGCACCCAATCGGGACGCCTGCCGTCCGTTTTTATCAGGAAGGAAATTCTTAGTTTGCCAAAAAAACAAGACAGAAAGAGCCAGTTTAACTAGTTGAGCAAACTCTGCCTGCAGGGGATTTGCAAAGAAAACCTGCAGAGATACGAGCGCACACAGATCTGCACGACTCCTGAGCAAGTTTTGTTTTCAGGCAACTTTGCCATGCGCCTCCCTGAACACTGCATGCTGTACAAAATCACCCCTCTTATCTACTGAGCCCTGACAGTATGCAAGAAACGGAGAGCTGGGAGTCTGCTGTGCAGCAGCGACCGCTGCGTACCCTATGGATATTGAAACCACATGTCTGGGGAGCTGCGCTTCCCACTGGAGGCCCTGTGTTGTCTGCACTCTGTGGAAGTGGCAGCACTGTGTGCTTGTTTCCTTCCCTACCGGTTCAGTCGAGTTTCACCAAGTCACAGTCACATCAGGAGTTTCGTATCTGAGCAGTGACCATTTATTTTTAAATAATTTCTCAGTCTAAAACAAACATCGTGAACCTACCTGTGAACAAATGGCAACGTTCTTTCAGGGGGGTGTTCACCTCATTCCTCTGAGTCTGTGTGCAAAAAATCTGTTCTCATGTGTCATCTCCATATGCATGTTTTTCTTTCCCAAATTGATATCATTTACACGTACAAAATCCTTTTTCTGTCCCTGAGTATGTGCCATTTGTGTACAAGTGCAAGTAGGCAGAACTTCCATGAAAAAATCTAAAGCACACAAATAAAAATTAAATTCTTTAATTTTTCAATTTGTCTACTGGGGCAGGAGTTGCATTTGTGTAATTGGAGATACAAAATTGCTAACCTTGGGCTGATTCTGATCCTAACTCAGCTGAGCCTACGCAACTTGGTTTCATTTTTATTCCTATCTATAACACATAAAAGAAATCTGGAATCATATTTAGGGTTTCTTTGTCCATATCTAACAATAATCAGTTATGTTAAAAGATACAAACAGCAGTTGAACAGGGAATCTGTAAAGGCAACAGGGTGCATGCTTATGCAGAACTGCAGACGAAATAGGGATTAGGACAGAGTCAGCCCCTTCCAGGGCTCTCCCTGCTGAATGCCTCCTGGCTCCTGGGTTTGGGCCCTCATTCTGGATGCAAGCTGACACTGTGGTCTGACTGGAAATTTCATTTGTGTCTTAGCCATTGCACTTTCCACATTAAAGATGTTGTGGGGAAAAAAATATGTGCATTGAGAAAGTGGTGTAAATATTGGTTTTGATCATTAAGATGTAAATTGAGGAATGGAAAACAGTTTTCCCTCTTTAGTATTGCTTGAGTTTAGTGGGTAGCTTGCTACATCTTATGCGTAATCATATCTTTAGTGGTATTAACAAACATGTCAGCAATTCCATCACTAAAAGGAATCAGCATATGCATCCAACTATGCAATGACAGGGGTTATAAGCAAAGAAGCATTAGCTAAGAGCTTCAAATTCAACTATAGTAAGAAGGAGCCTACAAGACAGAAACCCCTTAGTCCCTAGTCACCCACAGACAGGGAGACTGGCCTTTTAGTCCTTTAATGAAGAGACCTGATGACTCACAGGGTAATTGTTTGAGTAGTCTGTTATTCATTGCACATATTTCGGTCAAGTTGTGTTACATAAACCTCTACCTTGGTAGATGAGCTGTATCCTGGCCTTTCTGGATGTTGGTACACAACACAGAGCATTTAGTCATTACAATACTATATTCCATTTAAATAGCACTTATGTCCCTAAGTTCTACATAAACAGAGCTAGCTGCAGAAATCACTTCATCATTATTCCAATGCAACCATCCTCAGTGGATAAAAGAGCACAGTAAAGCTGAACCTAAGACACTCAATATTACTATTTCTGTTTAAAGTATATCTTATAAACAGAGTTACATTATTTTCTCCTTCAAAAATTTAAATTTTTATCAGTAATTTAATGCAATGTTCTGCTATCTTGATTTTTTCTCCCTCTTGTTAATTGGTTTTTAAATTGTGCACATCAATTATTCATTACAGAAAATACTTCATTGCTATTTACTATTTTGACAGGTATAACACTGTTTTTTATTTATTATTATTATTATAACAAATATTGCTACAAACAGCAGCAGAAAAGGCACTGCTGGTAAACATGTCATGGCATGCAAATTCAGCATTGGTTTCTGAGGATGCAAACCACAGAATTACAGAGAATATTCAGAAAATTGGACAAAAACCATGGGATTTGTTCAATTTAACTTCAGAGTAAGGTCCAGAAATCATAGCTTTCCTTTAGAGATAATGAAGAGAAATAGGCATTTTTTGATGATGATTAATCTCACCTATTTTAGATATCTGCTCTGAGAAGACTTGAATTGGTCTTTAGAGTTAGCCTTCACCTACTCTAAAAGGGAGCCCTGAATGATGACAAGAGATGTAGGTATGTACCTTTCATCAACTGAAACCCACCTTAAAAATATAGCTAAATTCACAGCCAAGTGACCTGACTGACCCTCCATCGGCTCTGTTATGCACTTCATACTGCACAACCTCTAGATACAACAGCTCGGCGTGTAACATTTTCACTCCAGCAGAAAGCCATCATTGTCCAACATCTGACCCACAAAACCTTGCCTTTGGGGTACCTACACCTTAGAAGAGAGGATTTTGACAGACGGCTCCAGCAGATTTAGCTGCTCTGGTCTAAGTTGATGTCCCCTACCCCATTCCTCACTTTCAGCAGAGATTACCAGCACTCTTACAAGGGATGGCAGCACCGGCCACAAACGGATGCCGCAGCTGTCCTAGTACATAGTCCACAGTGTTAGCTCAAAACCCCATAAAAGGAGTTTTCTTACTGCTGGAGTATGAGACACTGGAGCCCTGAGACACTCGTGCATGTCACTTTGTCCTCTAAGGCAGTAATTTCCAGCCAATGAGCAAGGCAAACATCTGGGACAGACATGTTTTAAATTACAGCAGTTAAATCTGCCAGAGCTTGTCCGCAGAAGTACTAAATCACTGGTGTCATTCCCAGAGGTACCTGGATTCTCTTTGGAGAGCTGCTGTGAAATGTTGAGAAGACACAGAATGAAGAAGTTATCCCTTGGAGAAATTCATAATATTGTCCAGTTCTTGTATCCCTCATTTCCTTTCCTCAAATCAAGCATCTCCTCCAGAGTCTTTCCTTCTCTTACAGCTGTTTTAAGCATGCAATGTTTTCATTTTCCTTTCATCCTCACAAAAACTTCCCTTTGCAAACATCCCATCAGCATAGCTGGGGACCAGAGAGACTTCTGCAAGTAACTGTTGTTCCCTTATGCAGGTTGGCAGTTCTACTTGACAAGATAGTCTCTAAATCAAAACCAACAAAGCCTGAAGGAAGTAGCAAACATGTCTTGATGTCAGTAGCATATGGATCTGTGGTTTAACTCATTGCACGTGTACAGAAGCACCAAGGTTTCCCAAGGTGTAGAACAAACTTAGCATGACAGCTCGCACACAAGTTTCCTGTATTTTCTTTGAGATAAAGAGGGGATTGGGGCATCCTCCTCACAGAACAAGGCACAGCACCGTGCTGGTTTTCACCATGCCAATTGTCTTTCCATGAACACCTGCATAAGCATCTTCATACGTTACAAAATAAATCCGGACATTGCTTTCCGAACAGGCTTTAAAAATTGTACACTACTGTCCATGCAAAAAGAATCCAAACCTTGAAAGATTTTTTTTTTTATCAAGTCATTTGGACTCCAGGCCTTTCTTGGGATTTTTTTTAACCCTGTCTCATGGGTTGTAATCATGGTTTTTCAACACTGCCAGATTACTAGTGTGGTGAAATGATCTCCCATGACATGTGCACACCAGTAAGCGGAAAATAGGTGTAACAACAGCAAAAACCTCAATCTAGTACTTGACAGCTATGTTATCTTTTTTTTACCACAGTCTTCTAGAATTTGGCTAACTGGAAGGTAATCTTTTCCAATACTGAATTTAAGTGAAACCATCCAGGCATAGAGCAGATTTCAATTTCTCTCTCCTCCTCTTTTCTAACATCCCATTACTAATTTAGAAAAAAGAGTGGGAATTCTTTGGTTTTCTGGCAAATCTTTTTGGTTCCCAAAGTTTCCAGTGTAGAATAGCCATATCTGAAGAAAGCAATATAATTCCCACAAAGACATTAATTTTGTCAGAAAAGCAATTTCGATAAAAAAAAAAAAAAGGGAAAAATAAAGAAAAAGTTATGATAGTTTTCCACCAATCCCAGTAATCAGATCAGCATGGTGAAAAGCCACATGTATTGCAAGCAAGCTCTGTGCCACAGGGGTCAGACAAGTTTGCCCTGCTAAGCAGCGCTCATGGTGGTAGATCCCATTCAGAGCATATTCCCCAGTATGCAGACTGACAACAAATGCATCGTTTTCCCAAGCCCAAAAGCCTGTGGTAGGTATTACTAAACCAAGCAAGTTTTCATGTCTCCCACTAGTTGCCCTTTCTGCCCACTGCCTATAAGTACCAGGAGGTAACAGCAGTAACTGCCGAGGAGCATCAGAAAGGCACGTGGGATGGTGATTAAAGGCTCATCTAATTAAGGTATCTAATAAAGAGGTTCCTTTGCTTTGTAGCTTCTCCAGTTTCACTGCAGTTAGATGTTCACTGCTTTTCTAGCACATTGCATTGCAATAAGCTCTTCCACCCACACTCATGGGCTGGTTTCCAGACTTTGTTGGAGCTTACCTCTGAAAATTTCCCTCAAGTGACATATTTTTCCACATGTCTGCCTGTGATTGGAAGAGCCAACATGCTCCAGCTGTTCTCACAACCAGTGCCTCCTAGGATTTCCTCATGGGAAAAGTTACCAACACTTTGTCACTATTACAAAGTACCATTTGTAGACTTGCACAAAAATTAGCCCCTGGTCCCTTAAACACTTGTTGTGAACTGGAGCTTCTGTTGGCTTCCAAATATGGTCTGCAGAAAGCTACACTGACAGCTCAATTGCTTGGGTAATAAGGACAGAGAAAGAAAATGTCCCCGGACCTTGCATCTGACTCTGTTCCCTCCGTCATACCACTGGCAAAGCAGGTGCTCTCATTTTCTCTTGGCAAATGACTAAGACTGTCCTGAACAACATATTTGCCTCCCTCCTGTGTATCTGAAAGATGGGCTGTGGTCCTGTGGAGAAGAGGGCTTGTAGAATGACCTAAATCAAGCCCATAGGATCTGAACTGTTTCCAATGTTATCTTCAGATCTAAGAAATCCACACGCCTGGTGTTGGACATATTAGCTGCTCAGCTCAGGAGCTATTGATATTTTCTGTCTTGAAAATGTGAAGTTGAGACTGCAATAAGCAGCCATTGGCAGCAGTAGCGTGCCTTGGTAGATGTTTTCTTTGCTGTCCACAAGCATATCTTGGATTTTATTTTGCATGAGGCTGGAATGCCTCTGAAACAGATAATGGATACTGATTCACAGTGATGATATTGTAGAAATAAGTTTCCCTTTCTAGAAGATTATGATCCGAGCACAGTGATAAGTATACAAGCTTGTCCCAGTTACCACCCATCCACCTTGGCCACTTACCTGAATAAGTGATATTGTGGCAGAAGGGAAACTACCTCTTGAAAACAATGTACAGAGAGCAGAGCTTACCTGAAGCTGAAACAGAAAGACCAAAGTGTTTAGTGGGACTGTCTGGCCCTTCCCTTCCCTTCCCACAGCTGTGGGAACATCGCTGGTGCATGGCACACTTCAGCCAACCTCTCCCAAGGCTGCATCTAACTTGATGTGTGGTCCACTCCACATCAGGTCCTCTGTGTCCCAAACCAGGAATGACAGGGCTTCCCCAGGACCCCAACTGCCTTTTGGCTGGTGGTGGGGAGGCAAAGGTCTGCACCCAGTTCTTGCCCTGGCAGAGGTGCGAGGAGGCAGTGGGAGACAGACCCATATGCTGTTGCATTCCCCCCACTTGCACACTCCCTCATACTGCTTGGAGAGGCCAGTTCTCCATGCACTTGTCTCTTCAGAGCAGACCTGGAAGCTGCCCGTAGCTACAGACCACAAAAATGAGTTCTCTAAATCATTCCTCATCTTGAAAAGGTGAGCAAGTTGTACCCAGATATTATTTTCTCATCACCTCTTCTTATGACAACATCGGGGCAGGCATCTGAAGATATGGAGCAACTTCCTCACACAGCTCACCATTTCTCCTGATGACGATGTTTGCTGAAGTTTTACAGTGGCAAACAGAATTATCTGTTAAAATGTCCCAAGGAGGACTCTTTTTTATTGCTATGCCCGAGACATATTTAAACAAAACCAAAGAACAAAAAAAACCAAAATCCCTTAGAAGTGATTTTGCAGTCATCGGCAAAAAAAAAGTATTTTTTCCCAATCTTCTGCAAGTGTGAAAAGCCTAGGTATTTCTCATCCATTTACAATGGGTGAGTAGCAGACAGATAAATCTTCTGCACAGAATGGGTCATTTCAGCTCAAAGACTTTAGTAAATATCAAATAAGCTGCTGTTCCTCCAGACACCCAGCAAAGCAGCTGTGGTACCTTGCTGCTGTGGCTGCCCACAGTGTGAGGGAAGGGAGTGTTTCAGAGGCAGAACTGGAAAGCACTTTTAGCAAAAAAAGCAGTGTCAGGCTCAGGGTGAAATTTCTTCCCCTCTCTAGACCAAAAACCTGTGGGAACCTGCTTGTGGAAACAAGCTGGCTTTACTTGTTGGCATCATTTTAAAGAGAAGTTTTCACTGAAGTCTTGGAAAGCCCCAACCCAAAAAATCTGTTTCTTAGTCACTGTATTATTCAGGATGTCACATTTCATATATATGCCTTGCTATAGATCTCTGGTGACCCTGAAAGCACAAGTAGCAAACCAAAATTATCTCAGTCATTAATTAGGAGACATTTTAGTACATTTTGGGATGAGTAGTCTTTGACAGACACTCAGTGATGAAAGGCACAAAGCTCCTGGGACAAAGCCAAAGTATCTTTATATACCTCTCAGGCTACAGACAGGAGAAACTCACCTTCTGAAATTGTTAAAAGCAAACATCTCTCTGCAGGATAATGAGATACAAATAATTAGCAAAGGATGTGCCTCTGGGCCAGTGTCCTTCAAAATATTTCAGCTTACTTTTTGATGGAGGCAGCATGAAAAGGGAACAGCAGTGATTACACAGAGTTTGAGGATTATCTTTGAGCAGGTAACAATTGAGGAAGGTCCATCTGAAAAGCGAGAATATTCTTTTAAACTATTTGAGGCTAGGTATACCTTGATTTAATATTGGAAAATATAGTAAAATGCTGTTTGTTTAGTCACTGCCTGTTCTGCACTCCCATCATGTGCCCTTCCTCAACCAGCATTATACTGACAATAATATTCTTCGTTTAATACTTCTTTCCTAGTTGACATAACTAATTGGTATATATATGTATTGTTAAAGCATAAAATGTGAAAAAAAATGCTTGATTTCCACTGTTAATAAACCCTATCACTCTCATGGTGATTGATACACCACTCTTCAAAGAAAAACAGGGCTATTTTCATCATCTATAACCATTTGTTAATTGTGACTGGAGCAAAATAGATATTTAGCCAGCACCTAGTGTGAGAAAAGTGCAGATAACAAAGATTGTTAACATCCTATCTCTAAACTAACTTCCTTCAGGATTCGGTATGTTCATATATCCCACTTCTCCAAATAGAAAGCATAATACATGTTCCTCACCACGCTGGGGGAGGTGGAGGGGGAAGTTAATGTGAAGCTGGTGGAGAACATAGGCATCATTAAATGATTAAGTCACAAGGCTTGTGAAGTCTTTAATTCTCCTCTTCCTAGGAGAAAAAAAAGAAAAACAAAACACATTTTACTCACAAACACTCCTAGGACAGAAAATAAATGTTAGGACACGTTTTCTCTGGAAATCTCTATATCTCCCTGCCTTCCCATCTTGTCTAATTTCTACACTGTTAGGGCACGTTAACCTCTATAGCCAGCAGGGAGATCTGGGTAGAAAATGAACCAATCCCTGCAAAATCAAACCGCTAACAAGTCCCTAGTAACATACAGCTAAAAAAATGTCAGGATGATACAAAATTCACCTACCAAAAGCCAAAGAACCGTCACATAGCCAACACAGAAATTTTTGTCCTTACTAACCTCATCTTCCATCTTGTTTTCTAAAAGTTTGTGTCACAGAAGCACAGGCACGAACTTAGCAAGCTTTGGCCAGGCACTGCCCTCTGGCATGGTGCACCATCTCACTGACAGTGTCAGCAGAAGCAGCTCCTGGCTCTGGGCAACAACAGATGTATGCGAAAGAGAAGACAACTCTCATCCCACCACCTTCTCAAGGTTTGGGAGCTAACAGTGCAGAGCAGCTCCTGAGGAGGTGTGCTGGGCAGGGGAGCCTGCTTGACCTCAATGTTTTGTAAAACATGCTGTAGCATAGCAAGGCATCGTCCTGGTTAGTGCAGTTACTCAATGAGGACCTGTGGCTTGCATTACAAAGGAGATCAGATGAAACATCTGTAGCCCTCAGGCCTGAAAAGATATTAAAAGGCAGGATATTTCTTCTCTCACGATCTTCAGAACTTTTACACTGAATCTCTACATCTAGGGGCAAGGCTGAAACCAGAAAGCCCTGTGTATTGGTCCACTAGGTAGTTTTCAGAAAAAAAAAATGGGTTTAAACTCAAACCCTATCTTCCCTGCAAAGACTTGTTTGGGAGTCTCAGTTTTACCCCTGCTCTACTCACCACAGAGTTTGGTACACCTTGTAGCTGAAAGTATTAAATATCTCCTTACCATAAATACCCAAAACACTGAATTTTTTTTCTTTATGTATCTGGGACATAATTGTATTTCTTACACTTCAGTTTTGCACTTGAATGAAAGTAAGCTAAGTTAGTGCTTGTGATTCTGGTAACCCAAACTTGTAGATCATACCACGGACTAGCTATGTAGTGACAAAAATGACTATATTGTCTATGTGCTGGGTTTTGGCATTTACAGGTTTTGTTCTGATTGCTGTGAATCAAAGATCTGGATATATAAGTATAATTCACTGAAAAATAAGTTCAAAATCTTTCACTTATCTGAAACTTTATCCATTGCTAGAAGGTACATGTATTAGCTGAAATGGTTGCTAATGTGTTGCTTTGGATGACTAGTTAGACAAAATGCTCTAGAATGACATGCTCTGCTGATTCACATCTCTCTCCCCTTCTAGATGCTATTCTCAACTGAATATGAAAATTATGCTTTCTTCCACAATTCCTTATAACTTTTCTTGAAGATTTTTCAATTCCAAGCCTGACATAATTTTCCATTTACTTACGATGTGCATCATGAGTTTCTACAAATGGTATAAAAATTAAGGATGAAGAAATTTTCAAGAAATAGAAATCAAATTAGACAAAAGGTCTGTGTGGAATAATCTGTATTTGACATTAACATATTATACGTTTCTCACAGAACATTAAAAAAAACACAGTGAGGAGCAATCAGCGTGTGGAAAAAGTTAATTTCTGAGAAAAATACACAAAGGCATCATGCACTGTCAGCCCAGCATATAGGTCAGCCAGATTTTTCAAAAAAGAGTCAGTGAATGTGTTTCATTTTCATTATTATCAGAACTGCCCTAAGGTACTGCTAAGGCACACCACCAGTATTTTCAATCCAATAAGGACTGGAGAGTTGCTAAATGTGAATAGCTGAGTTGCATTGCAGGAGACAGAGGGAAAGTTTAGGACAGAAAAGTGTTGGGCAGCTCCTGCACCTCCTGCCCTGCAGAGTAGACAGCAAGTGGAGGACAAAGAGTAGGCTGGAGGGGATGCTGACCCTGTTCACAAGGGCTTGCACAGAGGCAGCACAACACTTACATATAGCATGGGTGGTGAGAAGAAGTCTAAATGCCATGATGTGATTGTTGCCCAGGCTCAAGATCCCTGGGGGAAGACAGAGTTGTGGAGATGAAGAGCCCCTGATCCCACTGTCCAGAGTGGTACAGGCATGTCCTGTCACAAGAAGAGGGAGCACGCAGATGAATGGATAGACAGCTGCTCTCAGAGCCTGCATCTGCCTGGGAAGTTGGGATGTCAGCACCTCAAGGCAGATGTGAGGAATTTCAGTTTCTACAGTATGACCACAAGTTTCAGCAGCTTAGCATTGTCTTGTTCTTCCTTTTTAATTTCACTGTGTATGGGACATTTAGCCAGACAGACAGAAAATGAGGGACTAGGACATCTGCTATGGAAATTTCAGTCCTAGAGAGGATGGAGAGTTGTTAAATGCCAATAGCAGAGATGCACCATAGGAGACAGAGGTCACCTTGGACTCAACAGGTTGGTCAGGAGATCAAAACAGAAATCTTTTAGAGGCCAAATTAAAATGCAACTTTTCCTACCTACCATGAGAAATATTGTTCACTGAACACTTTCAAAATGTGTTGGTCTATTTATTTTCACTATTGTATGTCCCTGAGGAGGTGGTCCATTATCCAGACTGCTTGCAGGTAAGAGTCAGGGAAAGTTCTTTCAAGCCACAAGGAAATCTGTGGAGCCAGGATTTGGGACAGGGTGCTGAGATATCAACAAGGGCAGAGCTTTTCTTGCCAGTACAGTCCCAATACTGTAAGGATGCACCAGTTGAGGAGCCAGTGAGCAGAACATGTGCCACAGAGGTGACAGCTCTCTGAACACCATTGCTCTCTCACAGGGCTACAGAGGGCTGAAATGTGCAGGTTCAGAGGGGGGGGATCTCAACACAGCAGATGGGTGAGCAAGCAAAATAACACATCCAACTAGGAGGCAGGCTGACCCTTGTTAAGATGCCTGCTGTTTTAAGACAGCATCTTGTAGATATAGATTTCTCAAAAAGAAAACTAAAACCCATTTTCTTAGTGACAGAGAAGAAATATGAGGATCAAGAACTCTGATCAGGAAAGACATGCTTATGAAAAAGAGCTAAGTGGTGTAAGAAAAGGTACAGTGGGAAGAAAAGAAAGGAATTGCAAAGTTGTTTGGGGACATAGGAATGCATCTGCTGGTAGAAAGAACATTGACATGAAGACTGCTTATCTTAAAGACAAGGCTGATTCAAAGCTCATTTAATTTTGCTTTGCTTTGGATCACAATCAGTGATAAACATACACTGAGTAATGAATGATGGCTTGAAGTCAACATCTGATTGGGTTGAAATCTGTGAGGTCACCATCATTAGCATTTCTAAGTCCACACCGGATCTCTCATAATAGTTGACTTTGCAGAAAACTGAAATTTTCAGAAAAAGTGACCTAACATATTAAGAACAATAAAAGGAAGTCTTCAGGGTTTATACTGCACATCACTAACCTATTTAAGCCACAAAATAGACTCAGGACCAGGGACATTATAGCTAGTGAGTACTCATAGCCCAAGCTCATGCTTTACTCTGCAAGGCAATGTCTGTACTCAGAATCACTAACTGTGATTCAGAAAAACTTTTCCAATACCCAGCATAACATGTAATCATTCCTGTTGAGATATGCAGCACTTTTCACTGAAGCAGATAGTACTGGCAGTTGTTGGGGGTAAAGTCATAAGGATGTGATATAGCACATAGAGATATACACATTGCAGTAGAGAAAAAATGTCATTGTTTCCAGGAAAACCATATTTTACCCACATAACTAATTTCTGTCAATGATCATAGAATGACAGAGAAGACAACACCTTTTCTGAAGGAAAGAGACCTTGTGAGGTTAGTTAGCCTTTCTCCTGCCTGGGGAAAAGCAGCTGTATCCACACCTGACAGATGTATTTCAAAATCATCCTTAAAAATAACTGACAAGATTCAGTAGTCTCCTAGAAAATTGTTGCAGTCTTTCCTTATTCTCACATGAGAGGACATATTTGCAAAAAAATTCAATATGCCCTCCAGCTATTTCCTTAGTAATATTTCCATGCATTGTTACAACACAAAGCACAGTCAATGAGAACTAAATGGATAACCTGAACTTGAGATAAGAGCAGGAAAGTCTCAGTAAAGTTTCTAATGGAATTTCTTAACATCAGGACTTCTGAGCTTCTCTTCTGATTTATTAAGGCTCTGTTCCCTCCAGACTTTCTGATATACAGAATTTTGTGAAGAATGATGTCTCCAGGAAGAAGCAAAGTTGAGGTGATTTTTTTTGACAGGAAGCTAGTATCAGCAATAAATACAGGGCAGCTTCTGCTGCTTTTTAACATAAACCTGAGAGGCTGAATAGACTTTGCATTTCCATAATGGAGATACATTTTTTCAATTTAAAATCCAATGCAAGTGCAATACTGCTTTCATTGATGGTCACAGTCGGAAATCAATTCAATATTACACGTTCCGAAATAGATCCCATAAATTGCCTTAGCTCCCTGATTGCAGTGTAAGTCTGACAACCCATACAGCTGAGACTCTGTCTCTCTGTTTAGTCAGCGGATGGTTTTCTGACTGCCACCTTATAAACAGAGCAGGTGAGCTGGCAGTAAAGATAAGACTGAGAGAGATCTGCTGACATAAGTTTAATGTAGACACTTCTTTCTTGATAGTATTTGATTTTCAGAGGCTCATGAGAATTTAGAGCTCAAATCTCTGAGATTCATGATATACTGTACTATACAAGGTCATTCATGTCACTGACAACTTTATGGGCAATAGCTCTCGCCGTCAGATAGCATTCAATCTGTGCAAACACAGGCTGAAAACTGCATTCATTTTTAGCTGTAACACTGCAGGTTCTGTCTCACGAACTGATGGGAGCACAATTTATCATACTTGTGCCAAATTAATTGCAAGAAAGTATGGGAAATGTTAGACCTACCTCCCAGAGAGGCAAACTGTCATGGGGAAATTCAGGGATTAGCATTGAACCAGAGAGGCTGCTGCTGCTGGAACAGGGTGGGGAGCTGAAAGGCTGCTGGAAGCCAGTACTCAGGCTCCAGCAGGCCAATTCCCCCTGATTTAAGATATATGGGCAGTGAAAACTGGTACCAGCATACATAGCTCATAATGAAGCTACTACATCTCACAGCCTGAAAATGTGTCATTGGCCTCTCAGACCTGTGAAGTTAAGCAGAGACAAACTCTCCTTTTACCTCTAATGCCCCTTTTACTACAACTAGGGAGACAGCATTGTCTGTCTCATACCAAAACTCGGGTCTGAAGAAACATTTCTCCCCTCAGAACAACTTCCATGGAAAAAATAAACAAAACTTTCCCGAGCCACACAGGCATTGCACCAGTCTCTGGATCATGCACTTCTCAGCTCAGGGAGGTGCACATTTTTACCTCTGCTGTGTCCTAGCTACTAACCCTGATAATATTTAAACTAATATCACAATGGTCAACGTCATAAAACTCTAAAAATCCCTTCTCCTAGGGATGCAATGAAAGCAGAGGAAGCAGACAAGCCTGCTAACTTATCCTCCTTGTGTGCAATATCAAATAAGGAGAACACTTGGGTGATACACAATCAGGGTCCTTGCTCTCCTGCTCTACAGTCTGAAGCCTTGTTTTGAAAAATGTCAAAGCATGAAAAGTCTAAAAAAACAGCAACTTGTTCCTTCACTTTTCTTTAAACTTTGCAATGACAAACATTGAAAGCTGACCTACTATACCTATGAAAACTTTTGCAGTTCTATCCTTGAATTAACCTAAGAAAAATTATTCATGTAATGAACACTGCCAGATCTTAGGTGATACATCTTAGGAGAGTTTTTTTTTTAGAACAGATGAAGGATTTTTTAAGACTTTCACACATTTTTGTGGGCTTTCTCCAAAATCCCACACCTGCTTTTGTAACTTCACTTGCACTTCAGAGGATAAGGTGTGTTAGCAACAGGGGCAGCTGGGCTTGGGGAAAGGGGACATAGAGTGGCTGGATAGCCAGAGCCTGGTGGAAGTTGCTGTAGAAAACAATGTCAGGATGCTGACAAAAGATGTGCAATATATTATATATAGCTGATGTTAGGCACTGAAGACTTTCATTCTCACACTAGTGGAAGAATAACAGCCACTACCTTGATTTTGATCATGAGATTGGACAGACAGGAGGAAGAAGATGCACAGATATGATATGAAAAAATATAATACTAAATACAGGGGAAATCTCTGTGTGTGTCTGTGGGTTGGTGGATGTCTGCATGTGTGCCTATGAACACATGTCAGGTGAGCTGTTCATGTATTACAACTTCTCAGGCTGGTCTAAGTGAATGTGGCAGTAGACTGAGGGAACTGTATCCGTAATATAATCTGTGAAAAGTTGTTTTCAATTTGCACCATCATCTAGCAGTCTATGTTTGGTATCTATAGTAGACAGTAAATGATGTCTTTGATTTTTTTCTTTGATATAATTCTTTTGGAGTAAACAACCACTTGTTCCTCTTTCTTTTCCAGTGTAAAGATAGTCACAGGCTTATCGATAAAGGAGAAAGTTCTCAAGTGGCTCAGGCAGGTGCAGCTTGTGAACTGCATATAGGCATGACCGACCCAGATGCTTTCTGATACACAACCGACACAGCTGGGCAAGGCTGGCAGGACCTGGGGGGAAAAAAAAAAAAAAAGCAAGAACAGGCACTCCCAACCCCATCACTGCTATAAGTCAGAAAGCAGCAAACACCAGAAAGATTTGCAAATCAGATCAAGCAGTAGCCAAAGACTTGCTGAAGTCAGGGAGACCTAAATACATTATTGTTCGTATTTAATTTATGTTGTCAGAGTTGGCTCAGTTGAGCACTAAAAACCTTTTCCTGCATGCACGGCTAGGCTTTTCTGCATCTTTTGTTCAACAAATACTTAAAATACCATAAAAGTGTCTGCACTGGAGAGAGTGTTCCAGGATGGATAGCCTTTTCTCAGGATATAAGAAAGTCAGAGCAATGCTGTGAGGATAAAGAAAAGAGGGATTCTGGGGAGCTACAGAGGTGCTCGGTGTAGACCAGCCATAAGTGGATGGATATGGCAAATACAGTTAGTTGTTCATATATACAGAACATTCTTCTTCCAGCTGCTGCTGTCTCAGCAGGCACTTGCAAAAGTAGTAACTGCAACTTAGCCTTTTCACATGATCCCACTGTCTCTTTGTCTGACACTGTCAGTCAGTCTATCAGTGCTCCTCAAAATAATTTCTTAATGTGTCATCCACAGAATTTAATTAAGTCTGACTGAAAGGAACATCTCAAAGATGGAAAGTCCCCAAAAGTTTTGTTCAAAAAGGTACTGAGGCTAACTAACTCAAAAATAAATTAAAATACAAGAGGCCTTTTTGCCCTTTGCTTGTCTTGGGTGAACAGGTTGCTGCATATGAAAAACTCTTGTTAAACATCAGAAAGTCCACTGGTAGGAAAGTTGTTAGAGGACTCATTGGGACAGCGGTGAGGCTGACTTGGGCACTGGCTTGTACAGCACTGCACACAGCAGTGTTGCCCCAGAGGCTTCACTGCAGAGTGATCAGGCCATTGCCCCACGCCCGCACCACTGCAGATCAGCTGAGGGGCACACCAGGCAGAAACCTACTGGAAATGATGCTCCATCACTTCTGCAACTGCATGCTTGCATGTGTAAATGCAAATTGTTACTGAACATGTCCCTGCCTCCCCTTTGCTTTCTTCTTGCTGGAGCTGCTTCAGGTTGAACATTTACACCTTCTCAGAAGCACTCCATTTTTGAGCTGTTTCAGCCCTGTCCTTTCAGTATCTGGCTGAACAGCAAAGTATCTAAAAGTGGTACTGAAGGGATAAGTGAGGAAGCTGAGGAAACTTCATTTCTGAAAAGTGAAGAGCCAGCTGGAGCTGAAGTGCCCCATATACCCTCTGACTGTAAGGGAAGAGAGGGTGTCAAGCTGAAAGTGGAAATAAAAAAGAAAGTTCAGGAAGAGAAAATTACTAATATTTGCATATTTCTTTATCTACACAGACTCTCATTCACACAGAGCAACTGGGGCAGGACACTGAAAGCACTGTCTTTGCTCACATAGCCTTTTGTTGCTGAGGCATGAACATCTCAGCTATGGGGACAGAAGTCACAAGAGGTGAGAATCATTCAAGCAAAAGGCCTCCCAGAAGGTTTTAGACACGACAAATTAAAGCTCTGCATGAAAAGCTGTGGGGAAAGGGAGTAGAACAGCGGGATATTAAGCCAATGTTTCATTTCCTCCATAAAACCCACCTGTGTACAGAGGGACAGCATAAAGCCTTTGTATAACTTTGACAGTATTAATTTACCATCAAAAAGCTATTTTGTAGCTGGAAGCAGGCATTCTGTGCACATCGTGCTTTGCTCCTTGGTGGGGTGGAAGCAGGCTTGGGAAGGTAGCAGACAGCCTGCATGGAGGAGCACCATTCACCCCCCATGTTGGCACAGCCCCGGGCGAGCAGAGATTGACTACCAGGGTACCAGAGAGCTGGGAAACACAGAGGTTAGAGAAAGGGAGGACATAATTCAGCATGCCCATACCCCAGGGATTCTGTGATTTGATGCATCAAGTTAAGGAATGTGTGTGGTGCAGGTGAAAATGGCACAAGACTACCTAGGTTCATTTCTGATCATAATTTTCTTCCAGTAGACTGGAAAGATAATTCACTGTAGGAAGCCTGAAAATAACCCGTAAAGGGCACTGCTGGTTTGTGCTGGGATCGCAGCCCCATGAACATCATGGAAGAGCTGTGTGCCATGAAGCTGAAGAGCCACCTGGAAAATAGCTCTGCTTCCTCCTGGTGACCCAGGCCACACACACGTGTCACTTTTTCTGCAGGAAGTGGGACACTGAGGCATGGTTTTAGGCTGAACGCAAAATGATGGTACTAAAATATTATCTAGGAATTATCTCTCATGGCAGTTTTTAATCCTTAGAGTCCTGATAGGGAAATACATACATACAATTTTCCTTCAGTAGACAGAAAAGAAAGTGCAGAATAACTGACTACTTTACCCACTAAAAACCTAACACTTTGTGGCAGATGTAGCAGCAAAAGAGAGATCTTCTACTAATTTCTGTGTCATGTGCTGCAGGTTTGAAACCGATAGAGAAGATAAGAGAACTTCGGAAGAGCACTATTTATAAAAGCAGATAAGAAAATGTAAATAAAAGGAAAAAAAAACCCAACAGCAAACCAGGAAATAAATACTATTCTAGTAAAAAAAAAAAAAAAAAGGAGCAAGAAGGAAACAATTACCTTCTCGAAGCAGAAGCACCTGCTCCACTTTGCTGTTGGGTATGGCAAGGTCCAGGGCACATTTGAATTCAGCATTTCTGCATTTTGGGTTAGCACCATAGTCTGTCAGCAAGGTGACTACCTCCACGTTGGATTTCCTTGCTGCTGCATGGAGTGGGGTGTCTAATCGCTTCCCCATGTTAATGTTGGCTCCTTGAGTGTACAAGAGTGCACCGTTAGATTTCAGAGGCAGCAGGAACTGTCTACCCCCACAACACACAGGCTGGTTTTCACCAGTACCCTAAATAAATGAAGGGGATGGATGGCACACAGTCCTCTCAGATTTCTCTCAACAGCAACAGTGAAAAACTCAGCAGGTCAAAAGCCTGATGTGTAAAAAGCTCTCTGAGACACTGAATCCTGTCTTCAATGGACAGAACTGAGCAGCTTGACCTTCAACCCAATAGATGTTCAAAGCCTGCCATATGCTCTGTAAATTTGTTATTAAGATAAAATCTAACATAGATTATATTAATTCAATTAATAGAAAAAAAAAAACCACCCCAAAACAAACCACAAACAAAAAACAAACAAACAAACAAGAAAACTAAACACCACCCTTTAGGTATCTCATTGTAATAACTCCAGGAACACAGCAAGCAAAATTCTTGCCTCAGGCTCAGCAGGCACAACACGACCACATTTCAAGTAGGTGTAAGTCAGCTAATGTACACTGACGGCAAAAATTTATGCTAGCTCATAGGCTGTGCCTGGACCTGCAGAGATTATTCTTTCAAGTAGCTTTACTGCTATCTTTATCATCCACTGAGAAGTATGTGAAATTAATGCTTAGCATGGCAGTTTATCATAACCAAGAGTTGATTTCGGTCACTTAATATTAGCCAGCATTGTCTGTGCTTCCTGTCCTCATTCTAGAAAAGTAAAAGTATTTTATTTTCACATTCAAACAGTCTCACAGAGGCCTCTGTAATTAGGGTTTTGGTTTTTCTTTACTGAGGAAATCATAATTTCTTCATGAATGGAAGTGAAATTCATAGCCTCAAATGAGTCTGAGACTCAGGGTGCCCAAACAGCTCCTGTGGAGATGATGTTTGCAGTGGAGAAGAAGCCCAGAGAGACCAGCAATGCTGGTTCACACCACCACAGCTTTCCCCAGCCCTCTTTCCAGGTGTACCTAGCTCCAAAAGCTTCTTGACACAGTCTATCTTCTGGTACGTGCAAGCCACATAGAGCAGGGTCCCATGCTGCACATCTTCTTGGTCAATGTCAACCTCATGGGCCAGAAGAATCTCCATGCACTCCCTGTGACCTGTGGAAAGAAAAAGAGCCACCACTTAATGTGCTGCAGAGCAGAACACCTAGATAAAACAAATGAGTCACAAGAGATGGGAATAAGCCAAGCCAATTTATCCGTACCAGTATGGGCAAGGGCTTTTAAAAAAAAATATTTTAACATCAATAAAAGATGTATTCCTCACTTAGTTATTGTTAGCTTCACTCACAGCCTGAATGTTACCTCTCTTGACTGCTTCATGAATGGGTGATGGGTGGTTCCTGAGCTGCGGCTTGGCTCCAAATTCGAGCAGCATGTTGACACAGGCCACACTTCCACTGCAGCAGGCATTAAACAGAGGAGTGATGCCATCGATGGTGACTGCATTGACCTGGAACAGCAAGACATGCTCAGCATAATCCAGTTTTAGAGGAACACCCTTGCAGCATGCCTCGTGCACACCAGAAATGCACCAGAAAAAGATGCCTGTCTTGTTTAATATCAAAATTGATTTTGTTAACAACCTTCAGAAACATATGTTGTGGCACAACTTATATAACATCCTCCTTTGAGGCCTCCCCTCTCTCCTGGATAGCTAGTGCCTTAAGGCAGTGACACTGCCTGCTGTGAAGGCTCCTCCTAGAGTTGCTCAGAAAATGCAGATTTTATTTTACTTATGGGGACAATTTGAGTATCTTCATGATCATCTAGTCTGCACCAGCCCAAAGCCAGAATACACACAGATGAAAAATGGCTTTGCCATTTACTTTATGTTTAATACTTTCACCTGAAAACACGTTTCCATCAAAAAAAAATTTCATGGAAACACAGTCATAATTCCAAGCAGAAAAGGAGCTTGAAAGAGTTCCTGTTTCTATGAACATGTGTGTAAGAGAGAAAGAATTTCCTTTCTCCACTTCCAATGTAAAGACCTGGCAAGGACCACAATCCATCTTTTTCCACTGGGAGAGCAGTCACTGGTTTGTGTTTTGCACAGCGCCAAGGCTGTGATGTTTAACTTCGCAGCAAGCCTGCAGAGGCAATTTACACTGCAAATCTGCACGCTTTAATTCTGTGGCACACTGGAGTAGAACAATGGAATATGCAATCACATGGCAATTTGTGCGATTTCCAAAACAGGGAAAAGAGGAAAGAGATGGAAAAGGAAGGGCTGAAAAAATCCTGGGTCACCAGGTAAGACAGAGGACTTTGTTACCCATGCAAGGACAGGAACTGCATCTCAAAGAGCTCAGAGAAACAAGGTAGAAATACCTTAGTTCACATAATTTAACTAGCAAGGTATATTGCCTTTAAAGCGAAGAAAGGCAGAGAACCTTTTTTTAATATTTTATGTTTAAGAACCTATTGGTTTATTCTGGGTAATTCAGCAGCAGACTGTCTCTACTTGATATCTTCCCAGATATCATTTGTCCTTGTTCATTTGAACTACTGACTTGTTTACGATGCTGTGCGTTAACTTCTTTGCCTGCAAGGTGCTTTTCTCACAACTACAAGCCAGTCCTTGCCATTTCCAATGTTTCCATCCTGGCTGTCTTCAACAGGCTCCAAATGGCAGCAGCCAGTGCGAGGTGACACTCCCCTACATGAAGCTGTACTTGCAGATTAGGCAGGTATACAGGAAGAGGCAGCCCATTCGACATCCCCACTGATTCAGGGAGCATCCATGCTCCAGGCACCCACGTCCCCACTAGCATCCCCAGGACTCACCTGAGCACCATTCTCCAGCAGCACCTTTGCGCAGGCAACGTGGCCACCCAGGCAGGCCTCATGGAGAGCTGATACACGGTCTGTTGTCACCAGGTTCACGTTGAAACCCTGCAATGCAGGGCATGAGGTGTGAGGGGAAAGCCCTGCCAGAGCTATGCAGCTCCCTGGGGCCAGCATGGGTGAGAAATGCAGTCAGAACATGGTGGGGGAGAGTCATGTCTCTGGGTTTGTGTTCAGGGAAGGTGCATGGGTTGGATTAATGCTGTTCAGTGCTTCGGTGCTTCTTCCGAAAGATGGCAGCAGGTGATGGGATTAAAGAGGGAGCAAGGACAAGCTATGCCTTTTATTTCTAGTTCTTGACAATGCATGTCAACCACAGGAAAGACATCACTTTTCTTTGACTTATAAGGATGGCATTACCTTCCCTATCGAGCCCAGCACAAGGAGCTACAGATGGTGGGATTCACCTCCTTGAATGGGGCTGCCTCTGGCACGGGTATCAGCAGCTTGGCTGGAGCTCTCGGCTCCTTCAGTAAGGATAAAAAGGCTCCCCTAGGATATTATTCATCCCATAGTAAACCAGCTGTTTCTAGTAGGTCAGATGATTTCTGTCCTAAAAATACTTCCACTGTCTATATGAGGTGCCTAGCGTGTTTCACACAGGGGTACTCAGTACCTGGTAAACCCGTAAGACAGATGAGACAAATCCCACTCATTAGTTCCTCTTATATGACCACCCAGGAAGTTTTACACTGGAAGAACCAACTGTGATTTACAAATGCCTTATTTCAATTATTTCCCTAAAGGACAGTTCTTACATCTACTCCTGCACAAGCAGAAACCAAAGGTATTCACAAAGGAGAAAGCAATTGTCCTATATGTTTTCCCCAGAATGCAGCTAAATAACCCGGTAGTTAAGATTTTACAGTCACGTCTGAGACCAAGTCTGGAAAGAGATCCTTTTTCAATTTGGTATCTTGTGTTTTGCAACACAGTTGGTCTCTGCCCGATGTGCTATAAACCCCGCAGGGCACACGATGGCAGCAAAGCACTTTTTAGTAGGCAGCAGTAGATGCGATGGGCAGAAATAAGTATCTGCGAGCAATGCAACGCCGTTAAAAAGTCACCGGTCCCCATGCAATAAACATTAATAGCAACTATTGTAACCACTTTAAGATAGGAATTCTATGTTAGGAAAACAATCGTTTTCCAGTTACATGAAAGCATGATCAATGTAAAAACTGTTGCTAAAAATTTCCTGTACGTTACATCAGTGACAAGGGAATAGAAAAAACCTTGAAAAAATGTTGACATTATTCCATTTTATGATTGTATAGACGTTCCATACTTAATGATCAGCATATTCCTTCAAGAGGAATGTCTTCTAGATGGTCCTGATAAGAAGAGAGCTATTCTGAATCATAATTCATATATATATATATATTTTAAATGAAACTCAGTCATTGTAAGTGGAAGGTGAAACAGCAACTGCTTCCATTATCACAGAATCACAGAATCACTCAGGTTGGAAAAGACCCTTGGGATCATCACGTCCAACCATTAGCCCTACTCTACAAGTTCACCCCTAGACCATGTCCCCCAACACCACATCCAAGTGATGTTTAAACACATCCAGAGATGGTGACTCAACCACCTCCCTGGGCAGCCCATTCCAATATTTCCTACCCTTTCCATGAAGAATTTTTTCCTAATGTCTAGTCTAAACCTACCTTGTTTCAGCTTGAGGCCGTTCCCTCTGGTTCTATCCCTAATTACCTGAGAGAAGAGACCAGCACCAGCCTCTCTACAATGTCCTTTAAGGTAGTTGTAGAGAGTAATGAGGTTTCCCCTCAGCCTCCTCTTCCTCAATTATTATAAAATGGAAATTGAATGGTAAAATGGTATTATAAAATGGAAATCAATTTATAGATCTTACTATAGCTGTTTTCCAGACACTGCTTGTGTTAAACCTTGTTTTCAGGTGGTTGTAAACTCTTCCCAATGGATCTGAAATATCAAACTCTTCTTTCAGTGCTGGAACAGATATTGATGAGTCCTTGAGCTCTTTTAGAACTCTGGTACTCCATCATCCCTTTATGTCCAGGCATCCTCTGGGGAGCAGAAGTCTCGTGACTTTCTTGAAAGCTATGGTGCTATGGCAGAGACTTAGAGTGCCTCACATATACTCAAGTATAGTTCTATATTTAATTTTAGGCTTGCAGTGTAACTATATTAGAAGCAATGAGCAATGATTATGCTGCTCCATGAACAGCTTTGTCCCTACATTTATCAAGCTGTGGTGAATCAGCTCCAATTCAGTCTCTGCAGACATTGCTACCTTGATCTTTTTTCATCAGCAAGGACCCTCATCCTTCACTCCCAAAATTAAATGTCTTCAGAAGAAGGACACAGGGTGGATTAACTAAATGATGTATAACCACAACACTGTCTGCTTTTCCAGTGTATAGCCATGACCAGTGTATGACCAGGGCATCTACTGTATAATCACAACACCAGGTGCACCACTAATAAGATGGTGTAAGGTCAGCATAAATGGAGATAGATAGAGGCAGCCAGAAAACCAGCAAAGCCCTGAATAAATAAGCCTTCTTTCTTATTATCCCTAAGCCCCATCACTTCCTTTTCCATAAAAATAATTTTATATCTGCAGGTGAAGGAAAGAGGGATCAGGAAACGGGAGGGGGAATATTGGCTGTAAACAGAGACACCTTTTAGATGCAGCCATGATTCAGTAGATATCTGAAGTGGAGGCTTTCACACTCGCAGCTCCTCTCCCTGAGGATGTTGTCCATTCGAGCTGTAGCCTCACAGGTAAAAATTATTGACCTTGAATATAAAAAGTCAGATGGCCAAGTCGCAGAGCTTACACTCAGGGAATTCATTTCCCTGCAGGTGTCTTGACTGGGGCAGGGGGTGGGGGATAGTGGCTTGTTCGTGACAGATAAGCATACTGAGTTTAAACAAAGGTGGTAAGGAAGATGAGTGTCAAAGCATGAAGTACCATAACCTATCCCTTGCCAGCTGCCCACTTTCATATCCAGCTTCTTGTCCCTTCTAGTATATTCTTTCCTCCTCTCTTTCATTTGCCTGAACTCTTGGTTTCATTTGGAGCAGAGGGTATAAGGCACACAGGTCTCACTTTAGGAAGACCATGCTTGCTGTTTTATAAAGCAAAATGTACTTTTACATCTTTCTACCAACTTTTTAAAATATCTGATGTATATTGTCCCTATTCCCAAGCCCAGTTTTCATGGTTTATCTCTGAGAAAAGAGCCTAAGAATCATTGTTTATCATACAGCAAGCTGCAAGCTGTAACAGTGTTTGTCCTGGGTTTGTCCCCAGCATCCTAACTAAGCAAACTAACACATCCCCAAAGGCATGCATGCAAATGTATTATTTATACAACTGCATTTCTTATGCTCTGCTGCAGTCTATTACCAGGTCACCAATTCACAGATGAAATTCAATAGAAACTATGCTGCTTCTCAGCCTTTTCTTTACCTGTGGGCTTTTACCTGTGCAATCAAGGTTTTCAGAGACAGGAGGCGTCCTTGGAAGGCAGCATCATGAAGAGGGGATCTGTCTGCCCAGCTGCCTGAAACAGCAAATGCATAAAAGTTAATTCAGGTAAGCAGCAAAAGTAGATCCTGGGAGGACAGGGTAAAACCAGCTGCGTGTAAATGCAGATCAGGACTGAAATCAATATGGGGTCAGCAGTGAAACTGTTTGATAAATTGATTTCAACAAAGCAGCTGAGGGCTCAGCACTCCTGTGAAAGCTGGCTGCTCATGAAGGGAGCTAAACAAAAGTTTCTTGGCAGAACTTTCAGCTAAGAACATGCTTCAGCAAAGACCATGAGTTTAGTGCTGCTGGGACTCACCTAGGGAACTCAGAGCCCTGCAGTTCTTCTGTTCAAAACCATATAAGCCTCTGTCTTTCCTAGGAACCTTTTATCACAAATCATATCCCAGTTTCTTCTGCACCTTTTTAAGAGACTCATGGCAAGGAGACTTGGGGATGACTTGTCCATCAAATGAATTCTGGCATGTCCCTGGCAGCTTTATTTCCTGAGCTGACAATTTCATAAATAATATCCTCCATCTCAGACTGCCAGGTAACAGGTTTCATCCTCCTCCTCACTGGAAGGTTTCATAAAGGACGTAGAAAAATAAATTCTGCCTGAGGCTTTACTTTTCTTCCTTAATCATTTTGAGCTGTTGGACTGTTCCGACTCCTTCATGTAGGCTAGCTTGCCCTTTTTCTTATCTTAATCTATTCAGGTGTCACAAAAAAAAAAAAATTCCTTAGCCTAGCTACTACATACACTCATAGTCAGTCAGCCTAGGTTATATTCTTGCAGCTCAAGTAGAGAGCAAATTTACATGTCCTATATTAAAATTTATAACCATGCCACGAAGCAGTGTGTAGTAAGTATTTCTCCAAGGTCCAGCTGCATTTACAGTGCCACAGAACAGAAGCAATACCAGTGTTTGCATTCATGCTCTGTTGTACAGCAACCCCATGAGCACTGTATTTGAAATCCTTGTCCTGTTTAATTTTTTCAGCTATGTCACACACCAGAGAGAATGGAAAGGGTGATTTATCTCCATTTCAGGTGTTACCCAAGGCAGGGAGAAATCAATGAGAGGCACAGACATATCCCTGGGGACTTGAGGCCAAGGACAGAGCAGAGGTTTCAGCCATGCCCAAAGGAGTCTCCTTTTGTTACCCAAGAACTGGGAGGCACTTCAGCTCACGGGGTTACAGCTTTAAAAATAGTTACTACTTTTGTTTTCATTTATTTAAGGATCTGTTCCTGGGCTTCAAAGGCAGGAAGCTGTCATGAAAAGATCAGCTGGCACAATATATGACCAGGCTTCTAAGGACTATGTAGGATGCATCAGGCAAAATAATGGAAACAGGAACCAGGTAGGGACTGAGAAACATGATCCTGAAAACTTCCAAAACACCCCAGATCCCTTATTATGCTAGTGACTGAAACAGACAAGCTCTCAGAAGACATTGCAAGTAACAAAACCCAAGGCCCTTATACAGCAAGAAGATTCAGAAGTAACTCAGACAACAGAGCTATAGTGCCTTATTTAACCATTTATGCACATAATATAGCATGTGCAAGCGCATGTCACATGCATTTACACTGCATGTGTATGTACACACATGCCTCACCATGAAAACACATGCTGCTGCATACTTTCATGCTATCCACAGCAACCTACCTCCCTGAAACATGTGGCAAATATAGTTGCCATATGGGGCACATCCTCCATTCACAGTTGTGAGTGACATGCCTGAAAACACTGTGTCTTTTTGAAGGTCTACAGATAAATTAAGCAGCCCTGCTGCTGCTGTTGTGCTACTTCACTGCAAAGAGAAAAGGCTGTGAAGTTCTGCCTGTAATCCAATATAGTGCCCTAGCAACAGCATCACATGACCCTACGTTTTGTAAGATTATCCCTAATGGCTGTTTTGCAAATGGCAGCTTGCAGATAAAAATATGTTGTGGTCTGCTAAACTTCAAGGCACTTCGATAAGAACATGTGTGAAGGAAAAGCTTCTTGCTAAATGCCTGACCACAATTGCATGAAGGCACGTGGCAAAAAATGACAGTAATAAATTATTGGAATTATATTCTGGAGAATAACAAATAAATTAATAACCCAGACATGTCTGTATATAAAGGCTCTGCAAAAAAAAAATGCTTTGCTGCAGTATTTCTCTTGGCCAGATCTTAATCCCTCTGCTTTGAGTGGCCATCTCGCACCACCCATGTTCTGCTCACATTCATGTGCCTGTTCCTGGTGGCACCAAATACAGTATATACCTGTGCCATATACTTTTCACAATAATTTTAGCTGTATTCATTTTTTATCATCTAATTTAACAAAACAGAAGTTCTTGGCTTGGATTCATAAAGTCATTAGTAATATCCTCCTAGTATCTTCTTTCAGAAAATCAACATGTGAAATTTTTTCCTTAAATACTCTCTGGCAGTAAAGCTAGCTATTTACTAAAACCATCTGTAACACCTGCAAAAGAATGCCTTACTTCCGAGAACAATCTTTTTATTTACCATAGTGCCTTGAGCAAATGTTATCCTCATTCTAGATGGATAATTGTTGGAGTCTCATATTTTGCACACCTAAATCATGCCAGCACATACTGACACTGCAAAGACCCCAGAAATGGAAGGCACTGCAGATGAAAACCTTTGCCCATGCATTTAGCAACAGATCCCTCATTTCATAGAAATGTAATGATTTAAATCCTCGAGTTACAAAAATGCAGCAAATATACATTTAAATGTTAGAGTGTCCATGTTTTTTACTTTACCTGGGACTATTCCATAGATCTCTTCTGCTATCCTGGCAGCCTCTTTTCTGTTGCCTTTAACAATATAGAAATGGGTCAGCAAAGCCAAGGAAATCTTAATTAAAAGCTTGAAGCAAAACAAAGCAAAAATGGCAAAATAAATGTTAGTGAAAGCATGGAGTATAGAACTGCCCTCCATTTTCCTTTGCTCTTTGAATAGTTTCTCAGGTCAGCTAAGTTGCACCGGGCTATTCTTGGTATCATATGTCATCTATTTTAAACCCTCCAGAACCTGCTGTTCCTCAGTTACCAAAAATACATTCTGGTTTTATTTGGTATGGGCTATTTGACACTAAATAACAATACCAAGGATAAGATAGTTTGAACATCCCGTGCTATACAGGAAAACAGAAAATCCTTTCTGAACCCACATGAATTAGAATAAATGTTCGGATAGATGCTCTCCATACCATCTGAAAGTCTGTACATCCACATTATATTAATTCTTTGATGCAGCAGTTCTCTTTACAAAGGCTGCATAGATAAAGTTGCAGAAATTTTTCAGAGATACTGCACAAAGAACACTTCTCTGACTTTCCTGTCTTGGTAACAGGACTTGCTGGTACTCAGATACAGAACAAAGGCAAGCATATCAAAGGAAAGCATTATCATGAAAGAATCTGAAATAAAAGCATATATTTTCAATGCCAGGTCTAAGAAGTCAGAGTTATTCCAGGAGGGGAAAAAATACATTGAAAGTATGTAATGAGAAACACATGGCAACATATTGGTATTTTCCATTGCTCAGGGATAAAGAATGGTCACCATTAATGTGTCTTGCAAATACCCTTTTACTGTTTTGAAATAATGGAAATAGTTTTTCCAATATCCATAATTGATTGAAAGGTGTAATATTTGAAGCTGAAGAAGACACAACCTTTAACTTCTCTTTTTTCTTTTTGAAGGCACATCTTCCATAGAGAAGAAAGTATTTTTCTGCATGCAATTCATTGAATCTATGTAGAATACCCCATCTCCTCTTCATTTAAACTTTTCTTGATTTCTGATTTCCTATATGCACAGTAGAAGGGAGATCTCTTTCTTTCTTTCTTTGAATTCCCTCCTTGCCCAGGTCCTCTTACCCTTTAATTTACACACCTGTCAAGGGAAAGAGCAGAATTACTCTTCTTAGAGATCCCAAGGAGATGGTGCATATGCGGAAAGGAATTTTACGTCAAATTATTTCACTGGACATTTTAGATGTAATTTATTTTTGTAGCAATAGAACTGCATTGGTACCTTGCTGTCTTTGTCACTCTGGCCTCCCCGGTGCACTACAATGCTATATAAAATACATGTGGGCAGACGGAAAAAAAATAAGCAATCTTTTTAATTTTTCTAGTGATTTTTTTTTTTCTAAAATTCTGAATGAAATCAAGATATTACATCTTTATCAATAACTTGACACCTTACATAAACATTATGCTTACTTTTCCTTCCATGGTAATATAATATACCAGTAGAAACTAAAACACCTATGAATCCAAAAGAGGAAAATTGCCTATTTTTCGTCACTTTAATACTGTTTGCCACAGGACAAGACAGCTGAAGACACAAATTACATGGCAAAAGAAGTTCAGTTAAGGAATCAGAGAAAACCACTTAAGTTTGCTCAGCTGGGGAACAAAAAGGAGAAATTAGCAAAGGTGGACCAAAAAAGGGATGATCAGTTAGCCCTAGGAAATGATGAAATAATGAAGATAATAGACAGAGACATGAAACATTCCTGGAGATAATGAAAACATTCCTCATGAAGTTAGAGGAATAGAATATAGGATGCAGAAAGAGGAAGGA